>VKHC01000114.1:0-18517 GCA_015143735.1 Synura sp. LO234KE | reverse complement strand
CAGGAGACACTTAATGATGTTCTCAGTATGCAGAAAATCGAAGAGGGAAAGCTTGAATTGACTCCTCTTCCATTTATTGTGGAGGATATGGTACATGTCGTGAAGGCTGCCCTTCAAGGATCTCTGTCGGATAAGAATATTCAGCTATTTATATCGATAAGCGAGGATGTTCCTAAGTTCGTCATAGGCGACCGCTTCCGCATTGAGCACGTCCTCGCGAATCTCCTAAGCAACGCGATAAAATTTTCCCCAATCAACGGTCAAATATTTGTAACGGTTTCAACTGTACGTCAGTGTGAATTGAATGTCTCAGTCCGAGGCAAAGCGGTGGAAAATACACTATCGTCTATTCGCGTAAATCTCAAACGCATTCCGGATTCCAATGATTTAGGATTCTTGAATAGTAACCGTTCTAGTCTGACCACGAGAAACTCGACGGCAATATCAACGAGTCATCACTGTAGACTCGAGTTTGCGGTCCGAGATGAGGGCCCTGGAATATCTGCGGAGGATCAATCCAAGCTATTTCAGGAGTTTGTGCAGATTCGTCCAGGAGAGATGCAGAAGGGAGGGGGGAGTGGAGTAGGTCTGAATTTATGCAAAAGAATTGTCGAGCTCATGGGCGGGACGATTCATTGCAAAAGTGAAGTCGGAAAGGGCTCAACCTTCAGCTTCATCATTCCATTTCGAATTCACTCCAGAGCATCAGTTGTCGAGCGTCGAAATAAGGTGGAAGATGACGGCGACGAGGAAGTGAAAGTTGGGAGTGAGGTGGAGGTCCGGAGTCGACTTCTGCGTGAGGTGGTGGCAAGTGATCCTAGACACAGTCTTGTTGCGACGTCCCGCTCTACTGATCGTCTGAGAGATCGCTTACACAGTGCGAATAGGAGAAGCTACGTAGAGAATGGGGCGGTTGCTGCTCATGACGTGTCGGGTTATGACCCTGGAGACATATTTTGTGAAGATATTTCAAGTGCGACCCTCACTTGGCGGATACTTCTAGTTGACGGTGAGAACAAGATTTCGTGTGGGAAATACTTTAAATGATTGATTATCTATGCTCCTCTAAAATTTGTCGTCCTTAAATATCTTAGATTCACCGGTGAATCTGCAGTTGCTTTCTAGGCTCTTTGAAAAGCGAGGTTTCGAGTGTGACAAGGCTGCAGATGGATTCGAAGCCTTAGCTGCCGTGAGAAAGGATCTAAACCATCCCTATGATATCATTTTTATGGATGCGAACATGCCGAACATGGTGAGTGAAATACAGTTGCGACGCACTTTCCCTATTGGATACTTGTTGATACGAGTTCCTTGTGTACTCTCAGGATGGATTGACCGCTACCAAGGCGATTCGGCAGAGCGGATACGATCATCTCATATTAGGCCTCACAGGTCTGAAATCGAAGGATAGCCCAATTGCAATTGAAGTCAATACAGTTAGTTTTCCCAATCTCACCCACATTGATTTCCATTAGTGTTAAATTTGTTGAATGCGCCTTCTCGAATACAGCACATTCGCTAGATTACTTTCTATATCTCTGGTGCTCTAGGGAATGCTATGGAGGACGATGTTGAGGCGTTTATTCGCGCCGGTGTCGACGGTGTATTAGTGAAACCGCTTCTTATTGAACAGCTGGATAAAATTATTGAATACATTCAGAGAAATGGAAACAAGCGTATTTTGCCTCCAAGGCGAGCGTCTACTCCGAATTTAATTCTAAACTTTCTGACAGGTCGCCATCCTTCCAGCTCGTAGAGTGGGAGGGATTTCAACTCAAACACCGAACCTCTTGAGTTAAAATTATCTGATAAATACAATTTGCTGGAAATTTATTGCCGTCAGGCCAACTAATAATTTCCTATATTGGGTATAAATATTATGGTAGATGTGATACATAGGGCCATTGCTCAACTGATTCTTGCTGGGAAAAGATAAGAGAGAATCTCAAGTGTTAGAGATGAACCTGACAGAAAGTCCTCTCCGTGCGCCATAAACGAGGTGTCCTATTTCTCTAATTTTCTAAGTATTATCGAGCTTTGCTCTTGTTGCTAAGTTGAGGGATTAAGAGATCAGTAACGTTGTGTTATTTATGGAATGATTATTTACAGCGCCTATAATGGTTATCAACGGATTGAGGGAATTACCCATCGCCATATTTGGATGAAAGCTGTGAAGGAGGGAAATGGAGAGAAATCGCTAACAACACAATATCATTATATTTCGTAGGAAGATATACAAACTATCATGAATAATTTTTGTGTTCGCATTTAACCGTCGAGGATATGGTCGGTATTTGTATTGTGCTTGAACTTTCTTCGAGAGTTGGTCCATTTGAGTAGGATTGACTACGCATAATATCTTTTGATATAATAATTTAAATCGCTCGACTAAACAAAGTCTTACTACGTCATCTCAATAACTAAGGTAATCTTAAATAGAAATACATCAACAGTTTATTCCAACTTTGTTGCTAGCCGATTTTTGAGTTACTACTACTAATACTATAAAATTTTTATTGTGCGTGGTATTCCGAGAGAAGGTTATCGCATAGAGCTGTTATACTTGTAATGTTTAGTACTGGTTCAGGGGGGAACGATGCTGTAGAGTGCGAAAAAGGAGAAATGGGAGGTAGAGAGAGAAAGCAGCGGGATGCAGCTAGGAACACAGTTGGAAAGTCGACGAGAATCCTCACGAAGAACGGTAGAAGAAGGCGGGGAGGTTGTTATTGGGGGGGGGAGTGATATGCAAGGTTAACGAAAGAAAGTTTCAAGTTAGGTGCAACTTATAAATCCGAGGTAGACAAAATCCTCATCATTCAGAGGAGCGAGGAGGAAAGCAAATTGTAATAGTACTAGCTGCCTGCAACCACCTACAGGAGGAAAACAATTACCTGAGCGAGGACATGCATGCACCGATACGACTTAATCCCTACTAGTATATGTGGTAGAACTACCACCACAAGTAAGTTAGCAAAATAAAAAGATGTCTCGTCACTATCTACCAACACTGACAGACTAGCGACAATCACAGGCTATTAGTAAATAGGGAGTTTCAAAAACGTGTTTTTTGCGACTGTACCAAAGCATATCTAGTATTTTACTACTCTGCTTCTGAGTAGTTTTGCCTCTAAATTTGCCTAAAGGCCTCTAGATATAAATTATCTAAGCCTTCAATAGCGCAAGCCACATTGCTCCCGGCTTTTAACGAAAGCTGCGAGATGGAAGATCATGACCAGCAAAACCGGTTTCTCCAACCTATCCAAAAAGCAGAGTGACCGTCACGGAGAAAGGAATCAAAGGGTATTCCTTAAGGCGAAGGTAATTCAGGCCTCCAGCCAACTCAATCCTGACAGAGATAAAATTTTAAGTTTTTTGGACAATCATTAACAAATCCGAATTTCGGTCAAGCCAATTTCCGCAACAATTTAGGTTTGAAGCGCAAGATTATTTCACTCCGGACCGAAATACTTCGCAAAGCTTTGGTACCAACTCATCAGTACCGAATTTGCCAATTTCTACCTATATAGAATTTCCGGGCGTAACAGTATTTCAGCGGTAAATTCCTTCAGCCTTCAACATATACACACAAATAAGTGGTGCGCTCATCTGGCAGGGTTTGGGAGTCCTGAGGAAACATTTTGCAGCCGCTCTAATCCCTCCGTAGATCAACTGTGCCAGACTACTTTAGAGGATTTTGGAAAGCTAGAATTGTTAGAGAAAATATGTGGTTTTCTGCAGATCCATCATGGAAGTCCATTAGATTTCTCACAACAGTTCGAGGCCCAGCAGAGCCTACCAGAGTAAGTCTTTTATGTTGTGAATGCTGGTGATGTAGTTTCATTTTCAATGTTGAGGCGACCCTCCGCGTGCACCAAGAGGAGTGGCTTACTATTGTGAGGATTTGCGTACAACTCTTTTAGGTCAAGTCCGGCAAGCTCTTCCGTGTCGTCCTGCCGCTTTCCCCTGGCTTTCTCGCCTTCAACCCATCGCCGAAGACCCAAGGGAGAGTTCGCAAGGCCTGCTGGGCTATTTCTTTGGGACTCCATCAAGGCACATTCCTGCGAAAACGTCACTGACCCAGTGAAGTTTTTTAAGTAATGTCTTATTGAGGAAATATTTTGTTTCGTATCCGTTTTCACTCAAATTTATTTTAAGTGATTGGTAACCTACGGGTTAATTATAAATGTCACTTAGGTCGCGTGCACCACGTTGATTCCGGAGTTATTACCCAAAAACGTGTTTTTTCACGGAGTGCATCCACTCAAACCTGAATTACTTACGTCAACAAGAGTTTCATGATTCAAAACTTATTCGAGCAGATGCGTCTCTGATCATTATGCTTCAGAAATATATATAGTATGGCATGTAATTCTCTGTTCCTGAAAAGTTCTATCGGGTAGAAGAATTAGGGGTAATTGTACTAGTAAAAATTCGCATCCGGTCACCTAAATCAACAAATATATTGATATAATCATGGAACCCTGTTTCCCCAAGTAGCCCTAAGGTATGGGGTCTAACTAGCTTGAATAGGCACCGTTTACATTCTAAATGGTGGAGATCCGTTAAGAAAAACTCGCGGGAAAAGGTCAAAACACGTCTTTTACAACGTGTTTTCACCTTTTACGACACATTTCTCATGTTGTACGAAGGATTATGACCAAAAGCGAATAGCCTCCGATAGCCCTTGTTATTCTGCATCAATCAAATTAGTTTTGTGCCCAACCTCTGCATACTCACGTATTTCCGTTGAGAACAGCGGCCCATTTAGCCGATGTGGAGGAGGCGTTGGAGGCGAGGGATCACGTTGCGGAGTCCCGTGCTGTTTCCCCTCAGCCGGAGGAGCCCCTGGACAACGTGCTTGCTCGCCTTCAGACTGAGGAGTCGCCTGAGGACGTGCTAGTCTCTCTTCAGACGGAGGCGTTACTGGAGGCCGTGCTGGTCGCCCCTGTCTTACGCGATGAAAAATTCTCCGGACCGGAGCGAGATCAGCTTGCAACACAGCGGGCACACGCGGAGGGGCCGGATCGCCGGAGCACCAGCGAAGTGGAGCCGCTTCCAGATCGCGTGCCTCATCACCTAGAGTTGTTTCTTGCTCAAACTGCGGTGCCAGTCAGATGTGCGATGCAAAGCTTTTCGTCTATTTTGCCTTCCTGGTCTCGGTCGGTGTGGCGGCCTACATTTTTGTGTCATACATCTCACTTGTTGCACTGTGAACTCGCCATTCCTGCCTTATCTGCCGGTTCTCTTGGTACCACTTTCTCTGCACCGAGCTACAACACTGTCATTTTTCCGCCCTTTTGTGGTTCCTCCCCATCAGTTGGAGTGTCATTCCCGGGGGTGGTACGCTCGTCCCCTTTTATCGAGTTGGGGAGGTCGTTGCGCACTAATTATCCCGGGGGAGGCTCTACCTACCCTCCCGGGCGGAGGCAGACTCCCCCTTCCCCCACTCGGCCACAGGGTTTGCCATTTGGTATATAGGGGTTCTTAATTGCTTATTAAAGTCTGTGTAATGATTCTGCCTAGTGTCTATTTCAATAATTAAGATGAAAGATTTTTGCGTATGCTTTCTGTCTATTTATAATAATTAAGATGAGTGTTTGTCGGTGGTAAGGATTTTCCCGAAAACGTAACTTGGGAGCTCCAACTACGAGCCAGCCTGGCTGCGCATCTGTCAAATTCTATCTAGCGAGGAATAGTACGCTGGTGAATGCGATGGCGGCGGGAGGAAATCTGCAAGAAGCCACCACGCAGCGACTACAGTGGAAAAGCATGATGTAGTAGCTCATCATAGCCACTAGTACGCACTTTGTGTTTGTTGTTGCCGAAAACCTTTAGGCAGTTACTAATAATTTTGCCTTACAGGGGAGTATTAGCGAAAGAGTGGTGGTGAGACAACAAGAACAAACGAGAAATCAAGTCCTGCACTACAAAGTACTCCCTATTCACTGTATGATAGCCCCGTGATCAAACGACAGCTGCTCTAATTTAATTCTGGACTTTGATACACCATAGTAAAATATACCAGAGGAAAGGATTCACCGATGGCGTGGTAAATACTGAAAGCATGAAGTTAGGTGGTTTTAAGGAGTACGGCACCGTAACAATGCCTCCTAAAATCTTTTCTAATCAACAGTGCGATATCAACTTCATTCTATTACTTGGCTCCTCTGGATCGAATCAAGGACCTAATCTCTTCCTTTTTAGCATAGAACAGCGCTGTCATTCCAACCTGAACAAATAGGTGTATATCAATCCATATTCTATGAGGTAATCAATCAAAAGGAAACATTTACATTAAAGCCGATAAAGCAAATGCCGTTAATATGAAAGGAATACTGGAAAGAAATTAAGTTGTTTATATATTTGGATAGGGACCAATAGACCAAAAACCATTGGGTATCCTCTAAGAATACCCGGAACCAGTAGCACACCTCATAGAGATATTTCTGCTGCTAGGGCTGAATGTGTGAAAAAGACTAGGCGCGTTGAATACCCTCCACACCTCCAACAAAACGCTGGAAGTGAGCCCCACCGAACTCACCTTATCCCTCATGTTCACGTCCGCTCGATGATTTAGCAGGAGCTGGGCTATCTCCGTGCGGCCGTAGATAGCCGCCAATATCAGAGCAGTGTATCCCCACTGCAACAGAGGCAGGAGTGAGGTATCAGTAACTGGCATTGTCCGATGCGCCTCGTACATAGTCTCGCTTCATTATGGAAGCACGAGGGCCGAACGACCGTTTCAACGCTCTGGACAGGACAAGCCACATCACAGCACTATACATACACCTATCTCGTCCCTCTCCAAATACAAGTGCACCAGGGCGTACGGGTAGGGGGTTACCTACCCGTGTTTGCATGTTTGTATTGGCCTTTCGCTGCAACAGGAGGTCCACCATGTCTGTGTGGCCTTTGCTGCAAGCCTTGATGAGAGCGGTAAATCCAAACTGCAAACAAGAGTACATTGTCTAACTAGTTATCACATTAGCTCAACATAGAATACGTTAAGCTTGTGTGACATGTAATCTTATGATGTTAGAATACGTCATTTCATCAGTGCATATCTGAGACACGAGATAAAAGAATCATATAATACATAGACAACGACTCACCTCGTCCGCGGCCCGCACTAAATCAGGGTAAGCGTCAAGGATTCTTTTCAACTCCCCTACATTTCCTTTCTTCACGATGTCGTTCACAAAGACGTCGTTGGAAGGACGGTCAGTAGGCGAGGGAGAAGGGATGGAGGACGAATCTGGAAAGAATTGAATTCGACGGGGAAACAATAGGTTCATTACGTCTCTAGCCCCTATACACGCCTATACACGTACTGTAATCAGCTATGTAACTTGTAGGGCTTATGCTCCGGCACGTATGACACTGCCATGTCTTGTTAATCTCTAAGCTAAGTTATGACTTTTAGAAAGGGAAAACACTTATAATTTCGCTACTCAGCGGTGGCCTGTACGAGTTGCAATATGAACTTCCAGAAGAAAGGAAACTGCAAAAATTCAATGCCCGTGATCGATAAATGGGCGCGTGCATTGTGAAGGATCACTTCAAAATCCACATATGCTCTGGGAAGGTTATGATCAACACACGGACTTGCCTGGATATGGAATGGCCCTTGGCTCGTGGACAGGGACAGTTTCTCGCACTGGTAGTGTGTCTGAAGCATCGATTGAGAGAAATACAGAACACATGTTATACGACGACAAGCTTAGCTAGAAGGTCGCCATGATCATCGAGTTTCAGAGCTTCATTGTAAATTCAAGGAATGGTACCTGAGTTAGGCGAGTCCATAACGTGGTCCCCTCGCATCATTTCCTCTTCTATTTTACGCAATAGAACTGAAGCCTCCTCCCAAGTCAGCCCATACTCCATAAGATCTTCTGGTCGAGTACACACAGCGAGGAGTTCCCAAGTCACACCACTCTTACGCAATTTCTCGATCAGCGCACCAAGGCCGACCAAAGTTAGCCATCCCTGTAGCTTGCTATCGTAAGGATTCGTTGCGGAGAGGGTGCGTTGGTGTGTATCTGGAGGAACAATCGATTGGGTCGTTTTACAAAACAAGAACATGGAGTAAAGACCACGACATTAGTTGGTAAATAATTATTCTTCACGATACCTAGACAGCTGGCTTCATCATAACTATCTGATTCTATGCCAATAATGCGATTGTCAGTTCTTGCATCAGTTACTTTCACGGACTTGTCCATGAAGCGAGTAGACGACATTGTACTACCCGCCGCACCGTTTAAAATTATATTAGAGGAATTCGAACAATCTCCTGAGTTCATCCTGTAACTCAATTATCAAACAGATATATTTTTTCCAATGGTTGCTTTAAACACATTCAAAAATTGACCAAGGTCTAACAAGTCCTATCACGGTTAGACTAATTGAACTTCCTCCCTCAAGAAGACCGCAAATGACGCAATGGCAACAAAAATTTACTTCCGTCATCCGCTTCGTCTTACGATTCGATTATCCGTTCTACTTTATTTCGTGAATTTATTCAAATTGGATACTTGTACACTATTTCCGCAGGTTGCGTGACGCGTAAAAACGGTCCTAGTTCCATGAAAGTCAATTGTGAATATCCCCCAAGTATTAAGTAAGCCCGCAGACAGCAGCAATAAAATAATTTATTGTATAACGCCTTCCGGTTATCTAAATCATTCTTATTTGTCCATTTCAGGAGAAATAATGTGACATATTTGTTGCCTTAAATAATGTCAAATATGTATTAATTTTAATCAGAAACGCAATTTCCAGACCTTAAAATGTGCTCATATTGATAGACGTCTAAGAATCCCTTGACAAGCGTGATGTAAGTGTAGTAAGGCCGTTTGCCATCGATTTATATTATCATGTAACTCTCCCGTGTAAAATTTTCCAATTTCTCGCATCAAATTCGTCCTGTCAATTAGGCTTCACGACATATTCACGACTTGCTTATCAGTTATTTCCAAGATAATCGAGTTGTAATGTTCGGTAATTCTGAATTGACTGCTTTCTTTATTGGCTACTTCGTTTGAGCAGCGGTGGCAGACCACTCCCTCCATGTAAGGTAAATATCCAAGAGTAGCGCACAAACTCTCTGAAGGCACCAATCTTCCCTCAGAATATCAAAACTAACCGGTAGCTTTCTCTAACATGTAAAGGCCTTCTCACTTCCAATGCATCCACCGCACCACCTAATATATTCATATGTAGATTACATCTCCCCTATACTTTTCTAATTAAACGAGTTCTTGGTCGCCGTTGCTTTCCACATGTTGCCCTCACGTCACGTTTACATGACACCAACTCTCCTCTTCACATACTTGTACAGTCATGTTCAAACAAGCCATGCGAGATATGTCATTTATTTAAACAGCGTTGTATTTGCGGCCTTGATGTTGACGAAGTTATTTGTTAAAGCTATCTTAATTAGTATTACCTGGTAATTGATGTCGATAAAGTCGATGTAAGTGAGATACGAGGGAGAAGTAGTAACCATGTGAGGGAGTATCATCTCCTGGTGCCTTGTGGTTGAGGCATGAAGTGGAGGCTAGTAGCAGCCGCTCCCCGAGAGTGGATAAAAGTCCTCCCGCGGGGGAAGTTGCTAGTACGCAACACCAATGACACCATCAATATTTTTACTCGTTGTTTGCCAGTGCGAGTCGGACTGCTAAAGTGTCCATATATAGTTTTGTTAGAAACGTGCTTCTGTGGCTGTACCAAAAAATATCCTATTGATTTACAAGTCGGCTTCTCAATAGCTTTGCTCAGAAGTCGGTCAAGCTAATTTTGGGCAACAACTTAGATTTGGAGCACATCATGTGTAAGAATTTGCTCCAGACCTAAGTTCTTCGCAAAATTACTTTAGTAGTGTCAACCCTCTGGGAAAAGTCTCCTCCTGAAAACTCCTTTGACTCTGAGTTTTTGGTCGAAGACGATATCTCTGGAGCGCGGGCCGCCGATGCTAACTTCGCTGAAGGTTCAGGCTAAGAATCATAGACAGTCAGACTTCGGTACATCGGTAATATCTCGTTCCAAGTTGGAACCTGGTCCTTTAACTCCACAGTGGAGTTTGCGGGAACAATTCTTTCCGAGCATCGAATTCCGGTAGCTACTTAAATGAGCCTCTCACTGCAATTTGATCGTTAACGCGAGCTGTTCCGGATAATATTGTATGTTCAGGGAGGATGGTTGTGTGGTCTCCTCCTCCTGGATATCACTTCACCCGACCTAAACTACTCAAATGCGTGCACCACGGAATTATAAAGTGCAGGTTTGTCCAGTAGCCTGTCTTAAACGAACCCGACGCGAGCGTTCATCACAAATTTTTGCAGAAACGACCAGACTCACTGTCTCGGAGCATCTGGCGTTGCTGCCGATCTTGTTTCCGATAGCGTACAATTCAGACAGCTTCATGGGCGGTTAGCTCGGATATTTCACGGATCCTCACTGCACTCTGATTGAGAGTCTTGGTTCTGTCCAATGGGACACGGTCGTCAACCCTTTGCGGGATAAACCAGTTGGATTCGCGGCGCATTGGATCGCGGCCCGCCTTCATAGGCGGGACCAATCATTTCATGCCTCCTCCTTGTTCCCGGTCACGCCTGCTATCAATCATGCTGGGTGCACTAGTGCATAAATACCGGCGCGACGCACCACCTTGAAGGTTCTGGAAGTCGCTACTCACGAGGAGTAATCGCTGTGGAGTCTGACGGAGGAACCGCCGAAATCCCTGAAAGACATGGAATTAATTAGGTGTTTGTTCCTTGGCCCTTTTCCTTCCTGATAGCGGTCGGCGAGGTGGGCCTCTTTCTGGATCCAGGGTTATATATATTATACCGTGCCCCTGCTACTATCACTTGCCTCGTAAGATCTGTCTTACCCGCGTCGCCATGGTGTCGCGTGGTGTTTGTTTAGTAGAACTGTCCTTCCCCGGGGGCGGTACGCGCGTCACCTTTCATCTAGCTGGGGAAGTTGTTTCGTACTCATCAACCATGGGGAGGATTTAACTACGCTAACAGGTGGAGCGTTCTTGGGAAAGGGGTTTTCCAGTTGGGGGCACTTAATTAGTAGACATTCTAAAAGTATGCCTTTGGCTATCAAAAATAATTAAGATGGAAAGGTGATCATAATAATTAGTAGGATGACTCCAGCATTCGCGAATCTAAATACTGCGGACAACAGCGCGATCCTCACCAGCGCATTGATTGGAAATATATACGACACACTTTAGAAATAATTCTGCAGAGCTCCTTTGGAGGACTATACTATAGATTCTTCTCACGTACTATTTCACTTTAATTGTGTGTTTCTAATGCATGTGTCATATATATGTCATAGATAGGAACCGTATAATGAGTACAATCGAATGTGGAATTTCCGTAGAAAGGTCGCGGTAGAAAGAATACAATGCACTACAGAGCATGTTGCGAGGAAGTTGACGAAAACATTTTGATGAGCGACGCAGGATTTGAATGTAACAAGCTAGCGTGAGATTAGTGATCGTGCCGATCGCAAAGAACCGCAAGTGCATTACAGATAACCCGCCTAAAAAGGGGCTTCACCATTGGAAACGGTGTTAATGTAGAAAAATTATTCTATAAGGGACCATTCTGACCAGTAGACGAGCCACTAGCAGTCTCTTGGAATTAATCTTGGACAGGCATTCCACATCGCCGATCTCGCTTCCATTGGGATGGCTTATCCGTTTGATCATTTGAGGAACTCTTCTAGCTGGACACGCGTTCTATCTGTGAACATTGGATGACCCTGTTGTCGGCTTCTCGAAATAACGGTGAACGACGGAGTCAACTCTGAGACGGGCCGTTGGAGGCTATGTTTAGAAGTGAAGACAGTCCATATCTGAGGTTGCCGGACTCCGTTGATCCATCGAGTATTGCAAGTGCTTGGGTGCGTGGACTAGAAGAATTTCGGCGTTTCAGGACGAGGAGCTAGTCAAGTCGCGAACTCAAGGCACTCCTGATAAGACGCAGAACCGCAAGGTCCCTAGGCCTCTGAAGCTAGCCTAGCCTGTACACGCCATATACGGGTCCGTTTGAGATAATCCAGCGGACCATAAACGCTGTCGAGGGTCGGCACTTGGTCATTGGTGATATTAGGGTCCTGCACGTCCCAAGACTGAAGTTGTTCACCGGTTCTCTTGAGGAGGCATACAAGGCAGCGCTGTTGGACGCTGATCAGTTCGTAAGGCAGTAAGGTTCATTACTGGCGAGGTAAGCCGGAGACGAGGTCGGAGACGTTCTAATTCGTGGTGTTCGACGACGTCGACAATTTCCTGTTACCTTACTCCAAGGATCTGTGCAGTTCGAAGACTTCGTGCACTAGGAGCCGCAGTTATCCCCTCTACGTTTCAAATCGTCGGATGCGCCGAAAGCCTATCCGTAATGTCACTTTGTATGATGTGTTTTATCTTGACCTGCGTTACTTGGGCTATGAGTGGTTTGATGCGCGCTGTACGCTGTTTGATGAGGTGTTGCATATCCGGTGGGACCACTGCTACTTCTTACTCTAAGCTTCGGTCCACGCCCTCACTGACGCACATACTCTTGTCAATGAATAATTCTATTTGCTTCACCTTATATTGCTTCTACCTGATCGCAACCGTGATCGTCTGTTAGCCGACTTTGCATCACGAGCTTGATTATACTTCTTACCGGGACGGGGGGAGAAAATGGAAGCACTGTTCAGCCCTATTTATGTGTGCACTGTCTGTGTAGTGCGCACTCCTATCACCGTGTTCCTACACTATTCAACTGCTCAGTAGGTGGCGTATCTCCGCTATCGGGAGCTATCAGTAATCTACAGCTGGGTTTTATTTTGGGTTGCTACGCTCGGTTCATTTCTATCTTCACTTCATCTATACTACTGGTGGTTTCTAGTGTTACACTGGTAAGCTTTGGGCAGATGACACAGCATACATAAGAGGGGGTATTATTAATGTAAGTAAGTGACGGGAGGATATGAAGGGAACGCGAGCGGGGGCAGTTGATATTCTGTGATGAATGTGTTAGACATGCGTGCATTTGCAGGGCGGCGTGAAACGTGTTCGTGACGTGCGTGAAACGGATACCAACGTGAGTTGGCAGCGGGAACTGTTACTCAGGTATGTACAGCAAGAATATCAGCGAGGCTGGACATCGTGGGAGCTCAAGGAGACATAATGGAACATGTATGAGAGATGCAGCCAAAGGAAAGTGCTCTACGAGCAGTTATTTGGCGTTGAAGGTAAATACCGGCGAGCTACTTCCACCGCCAAACGCTATTGATTCTTTGGTGTCAGCACCTAGTATGCATCGTACCCCAGGGGGATATATACTACAATTGTCTATTAAATGAGTGGTAAACACAATATCACGCAAATGGCAGCGAATTCTGTTGATTGAGTGCTTGACCATACCATTCCTTTTTTTAGAGAAGCGGGCATAGCGATTGTTTGATCTGAGCCAAGAATTCTAAATTACTTATCGATAACTGAATCACAGAACTGTGTACCCTCTTTAAGTAGTATTTGCGGTGGTGCACCGTATCTACGAATCCATATACAAACAGGCATCGTTATCGCCGAGAACCGGATAAAACTCAATGAAACGCGAAAATCTCGATGATGATGGAAAGTACGAATTCGTTTCCGTTGGCGACTTTTTGTAATTGCCCATTATGTCGTATAAACCAAGCATCAAGGGATTACTTGTCAATATATGATTTCGATTACAAATTCTTTTGACAACGCTACACTTTTTACGAATAACGGTGCATATGTGTACTCTCATATTCTACTATCTGTTCCCTGGTTGTAATTGGTTTCAAAAGTCTTATCCACTCCCATGTGGCCAACATGGTGAAGAGATGGGAAAGTGCTTATGAGTTTACATTTGTCTTTGAAATGAGCTCCACCTCTTTTATTGAAGCTGCGATGAGATGATTTGTAACGGTTTTATGTTGTAGTATCATCAACTACAGTTTCTACCGTCATAGGGTCTGGACCATCTTTTTCTCAATATGTGCGGGATCAGACGGATAGAGTCGTCAGCGACAAAGTTCACCGCTCCCCTACTATGCTTGCACTAGTAGCTTTCAGCGTCATACTACCTTTCCGGAATTTTCCAGATTTGTATTTTCGTTAAATTTTTGTGTTCCTTACGACGAATTAAGTAGTGGTTGCACAACTTAAATTAAGTATGAGCCTACTCTGTAGTCACTCGTGTCTGTGTGCAAGTACAATCAATTGTGCCAAAAACCTCTGTGGTGTATTGTGGTACTGCGAAATCCAAAAGTTTGTCTAAAACTTTAATTTTGCCTGTTTTTATTAGTTCAAGCACCTTCATGACATAGGTAGCGAATCCCAATCCCTGCAATGGGGTAAAGGCTTCCATGCGGTAGATTGAGCTCCTTAGACTGTTTGCTTTTATCAGTTTGTCTTTGTTTTTGTTGGTCAGCTGCTTGGATGCTACAGGGGCCAGAAGTTTTCGAGGCCTTGGCTGATGAGCGGTCTGATCCGGAGTCGTCGTCCAGGCTACACGCTTCCAACGAGATTTCTTAGTTTGTCACCCGCCTAAGAGTTTTGTCCACAGATCTCACCAGAATTCTTTGTGTTACTACTACTTTTGAATACTTCTTAAAATATTAGGTTGAATATAAATGCTGGGTGACACAGGTTGTGTGGCGTACGGTGTAGCAGCGAGCGGAGGTGTTGCAGTGTGCGCTATCCTTTGTGAAGGGGGCGAGTTGATCATAGTCTCCTAAACCGAGCGACGATTGGGGGATTCCACTGCTGCCAGCAGTTAAGAGCATTAGATCGTCGAGGCATCATCTTGGACTTGGATAGCGCGTCTGACGATCAAATGCTTTTAGCTGCTGGCCGGAGAGGAATCCCCCAATCGTCGCTCTGTCCAGATCATATAATGAACTTGCACCACAATCGATAGCTATCACCGTTATCCAAGTCCAAGGGGAACAAGAACGTTTTGACTGACTCATGTTCCATATCTGAGCTCCGTCAGGTTCATAAGACTTCGCTCGCGTATGACAAATCTATCTGAGGGGACGGCCTCTTCTTGATTCGCTCTCCGTCTTCGGCACGGTATCTCCATCTTGGGGCGAAGACCCATACAGGTCTCTCCACCTCGTGCACTGGACTACGAACCTAGGCTCCAACGGTACTAGGACCATGCTCTGCACCAGTCGGTCATGTCTCTTCCAGAAGGAGATTCTCCTCCCAAGGTGCTAGAGGCCCGAGCCAGTGCACTTGCCCACAGCTCGCCTAAACAACGGACTATTCATTTTTGGTTAGCGGTGGGCGCTTGTAAGAGTAAACAATGTGGTGCTCCAATCTAGTCTTGCTCTAGTTGCTTGATGAGGGAAGACACATGATCATAAACGTTTTATTAATTACGGACATTGCAGGAGCACGTATATCAACAGAAGGTTTATGATCATAAACGCTTTATTAATCAAGGATATTGCAGGAGCACGTATATCAACAGATGCTTCGCGACAACTATTGTTTGGTTATTTATGCACATGACAGAGAAGTGAATATGGACAGAAGCACCCCCATGATAATTATCGATGGATCATAATGAGAATGAATATGAACGATTATCAAGTACAGGAAATACTCTTCTTTGAAGCAAGCAAGTACCGAGATCTACTTGATACTTAATTATTACGTGATGAATAAATGAGGGAATTCATATTACCTGCGACTATTTGATTTTGCCGTGGAAGATACCGTCGTTGTGATATTTGACTTGAATTATGAAGGTCGGCCTTTTCATGATTGGGTTGACTACGCATGAGATTTTTTCTCACAACAATTGATTCTTTTAATCAATTTATCGATCGTCTGCTAGAAACTTCCTTTACGTTGCGCTAAGAAACCCTGCTAATCTAGATAAAACATCCACTGTTATTCTCCACCAGCGCTTGCTCAACAATCATGGTTAATGAGGGTTCTTAACGTTGGGTAGTTAGCTACCCTGGTAGGGGCATCTGGTGGATGGGAGGTTGACATAGCTAGTCATCCACTAACATTATCCTATAGCTCACCCCGCGGATTCCACCACCATGTCACGGCGGGCGGGGCTCGCCAGCAAGTTTATGGCATGATATTGATGCGGTTTTTTACGGCTACAACCACCCTGTACCACAAACCCCTGTTGTTTATGACTCTTGCCTTTCCCCTCCAATTATTAATAAACTACGCGATTTTCTAGGGGGTGAACGGGGAATAATATCCTTAGTATGCATTGTCTTGCCATTAATTTTAGAACACAAAGCAGAGCCAGTACGACTACGACAAAAAGTCTGGCGGCATTCATCTCAGAAGTCAACGAACGAAGAGCGGATAACATACAGAAAGAATTAAGGAACATTTAGGAACATTTAAATTGAAAATGTTTCGTTTTTATTAATATGAATTCGCGCTGAAAATCAAATTTTAATTTTTCACCAAGGTATTTGGCAAATTAGCCAATCCGCACTACGAACATGAGGGAATGCGGACAAGTCTCATAAGCTAATATTATTGTACGGAAATTGAATTGAAAACGAAGGAGGGTTCAGTCCACCTCCTAAACCCACAGTAGGAGCAGCTCCGCCGCCTAAACCTACAGGAGGAGCCCCTCCAAGTCCAGGCATCCCTGCAGTGAGCATGCTCCTCATAAAGGAGGGCGGCCGTGGCAAGGTTGCACCCTCGCCATTCCCACCGCGAAAGGCCGCCGAGGTGTTGAGTAAATTGGGCGCTCCAGAAAACATGCCTCCTCCACCCCCCACTCCCGCACCAGCGGAGAGAGGCTTCACAGTAGATGGGTTCAGGTTGATATTCCCGAATCCTTGCAGCGCTCGATCCACGGACGCTTTCCTCGGTGAGCTGGAAGGGGGGGATCCAGGAGGTCGAGACGGTTTCAGTTTATCGGCCACGGTCTCGCTATCGTCGTCAGAACTGTTCTCGTCTTCTTCATCTTCATCGTCCTCGTCCCCACCGCGCAGAGCCCGATTCGAACCAGGCTTTAGACCACCGTTCGGATCGCTCAACGCAATCTCCACCCGGTTCCCAGTCCCAATTGTGCTAACGATTTCCTGGTTCTGATTCATGTAACGCTCGGACCGGAAGCTGTTCGAGGATGGACGAGCATAGGCGGGCGCAGAAGGAGTAGCCACCAGGGTCCCTAAGATGGAAAGGTAAAGTCAGGGAAAGCCATACATCAGAAACGCGCCGTTCGCGGGACCCAAACTAAAAATATACATGAAGATATTGAGGAAAGAGATTCCTTGGAGGTGACCACATTCACATAACACTCAACTAACGAACTACCAAACTAACACGCTAGTCACGGCAGACGAAACGTTACACTTACGTGAGTTCTCGGATGAGGTGCCGTCATCGGCCTCCCCACCCTCGACACCAGCGGCCTCTAAGTTACTATTGTAAATAGCCTTTAAGGCTTCCGGATCCAAATCCATGCTGTTCCTTGTGCTCCCCAGAAATCTACCGTCCCCGGACCCGGACCCGGACCGCGGCGAACCTGCGCCAGACTCCGACTTGGCTCGTCGACGGCCGAACCGAACTCCGAGCGTCGCGTGTTTCGCGGCTTCTTTTAGGCACTTCTGGTAAACCTGTCAGACAGAAACGTGCAATCAGATACGTATCAACGCTAAAACAATGTATTATTTCTACGTCTGGAAGGAACTCTATTTCTGCGAGTAAACAAATTCGTAAACGTGGAGATCAAAGCAGGCTAGGGGAGGGCTAGTCGCACTTTCCCGGGTAAGTCTACCATATCTCATTTCATTCACCACCCCCCACCCCCTCGCTCCCTCTCTTTCACACACACACAAACTCCTGTCCCCCTGACCTTCCTTCGCTCGGCCTGCATTTGGTTCTCGAAGTTTCTCTTCCGGATCTCGTGTTGACGCACGTACATTGTCCGTTTCACACGATGAGTCTCCTTCAGCGCCAATAACTGCTTCCGGTGCTCGTCGGCCATCTGTTGGATGACAAACAAGGCGGCGCAATACACCTTGAAATACTACAAACAACTGTTTCAAGTACGTAAAACTTGGGGTCTATGAACTGCTTAGGGGTGTTCACAAAAAAGGAGTTTATATGAATTGATTGACTAAACCTGCGTTGGTTGCTCGGAAGTGAAGTGACACGCGCATCACCTACCTGGTCGACTATCGCCTCATTCGCCCCCCAGGGCGCACGCACGATCGAAGTGGCAACACGATTCCTCCATTTCTGCTGCTCCTCCTGGTCCAACGCGTTTGCTTTCTCCTGCCACATCTGCGCTTCCTCTATCTTGCCACCTTTAAAATCATTATTACCGATACGCATATAGAATTAAGCCGTTTTCTCTGAGTTTGATATCACTATACCACAAGGAGGATGTGGTTTACCTTTCTTAAGACGTTGGGCGTTTCGGCGATAGGTCACGACTTCTTTCGATGGCTTGCGAGTGTTGTAGGAAGCCGTTTTATTGTGTCG
>VKHC01000113.1:6822-18548 GCA_015143735.1 Synura sp. LO234KE | reverse complement strand
TTACAGTGCAACAGTTCATCCAATGTGATTCCCAAGTCATTGTAGGGGACGCCAGCCATGTCGAATATCTCGAGCTTAAGGTGCTCGATGGGAGGGGCACAATATCCGTTGGACCGGAGCATCTGTCACGTGTGGCGGTTACGAAAGGGCACAAAGACACGCATTAGGATCCCAACGGTTCTCTTGTTCAACTATCTCGTATCCCGTATAGTGTAAAAAGCAATCTGATCAGGCGGGGATATGCGATTTGTAAACATTTCTCCCCGTACATACGCGTAAGCACGGCATGGTTAACTATCTGTGTGAGCGGAGCCCTTTGTTAGCTCGCTAGTCTTCTGTGTCCCGTGTCACCTTACCTCGGAGATATCATTGTAGAAGTATGTCATGGCCATAGGGGAGATGTACCCGGACTTGTCCAGATCTAATAATCGGAAGAGGTACTGTGCGCGCCCAGATAAGAGAAGTCAGAGGTGCAGGAGAGAGGGGCAATTTATGGGAGGACAGCGCGACTCAATAATTGGGAAGTCACTGACTGACCCCAGGAATAAGAGAGAACGATGAGCGGGAGAGAGGGCGGGCAAGTGTGATTGAAAAATGGGCTCAATGAAAACAACGAGGCCGCCTTCGATTCCAATTTGACATGTATGGAAGTCATAGAAAAGCTGCAACGCCTTGAATCTAAGGGACCAACTCTGACCGTGACCCTAACCGTGACCCTAACCGTGACCCTGACCGTGACTCTGACCGTGACTCTGACCTGCATGGACTGCGGTGTTTTGGGGTTCTCCAGCGCGAGGATCAGATCTAAGAAGGACTTGTAGTCGATCTCCAGCGGCTGGTAACAAACGTACTCCTCGAAGATGCGAGAGATCGTCGCGGGGGTGAGCTGTATCTTCTGTTTGTTCACATCCAGGAATCCCTGGAGGTCGTGCTGTACGGGTGTAAGTGAAAGGCACGGGGAGGACAGGTGTGGGTTAGTGGTATGATCGTGCATGCTATGCTTCTGTGCCCTGTCACAGTCGCAGCCTCGTGTCTACGTCGTGTCAGACGCGTTGGAACCACCAGATGACGTCTTCTTCTCTCTTCACTCACCGGGCTGAGCATTCCCTTCTTCTCACTGTCGAGGCTCAAATACTGCTGATACAATTGCACGAGGAACTCGTGAGAGAACCAGGAGCAAGGACACTGTCAGTGTAACGGTGAGCAGAGGACACGGACAGGCAGACAAGAGGCGAGGAGTTAGAGGCGACAGGCGGCGGTGTGAGGAAGGGCGACACCTATACCTCGTCGTCCATCTTCATCACCAGGAAGTCTCGCATCATCTACCGAGACAGAGCAGAGTAGAACAGCGGAGGAATAAGGAGGGAGCGTCCACAGAGGACAAGAGGCTGAGAGCGGCAGGTGGCGGCGGCACCTCTCTAAATAAGCAGGTGTAAATGTAGGTGCAGCGCAACTGTCCGCTTTCTACTTGGCCCTCTCATATAACGGCATTAATTTGAGTACAGTGGGCGCTGAGAACGCTGGGTGGGATGCGTACAGGTGTATAGGCGCACCTCGGATTGGACGAGTTTCTTTATTTTGACTTTCCTCGTGCGATAGGGGTCCAAGAAAAACATGAATCGTCTCACAGCTGTATGGGCGTAGTAGGGGAGCATCGATGGGTGCAGCCTCGTGAGAGGCAACAGGTGCGGAATGCTCTCGTAGATGTAATGCTCGAGCTCCTGTATTAGCCAGAGGGAGAGGGAGTGGCAACGTCACGTCGGATAGAGGGGAGCGGAGGGGGGGGGAGGTATTGGGAACACTTCACATCTGATGCCAACTCACCACTTCTTCAATTGTATCCGCGTTGTTGTTCGCATAACTCCCCAGATCAAGCATGCAGTGGCTCATCATCACTGCCATTTGAACTGAACTGGAAATCGAAATTATATTGGTAAGCATTTGGGTTCCTCCAATTTTAGACGCGAATAAGTTGATCGAGATGATTTTCAGAATGTTATATATTTCAAGTGCGAGAGGGTTACAAGATAACACTCAAATTATGGGGTCCCAGTTTTTAGAAAGAAAGGTTGAAAACAATCATGACCGGTCAAATGTAGACATATTTCAGTAGAACAGTACCCCTATCCCCGCTTGTGCGCTCACCTGACTAATTCTGATACACTGATGCATCCGTTTGTGTCTTGAGCGAACTGGTTTCAATTATCAGAATGAAGATATCATCACCAATGTAAGTGACCGACCTTAGCGAAATTTCCTGCGTTGAAGAACGGCTTCGTCCTTTTATCAAGATCTTCAGAAGCTCGCTTATATCCCTTCGATCAAGTCATGAACAGCACAATTGATAAAGCTACTTTCATAGTATTACTTCGTAGTTGATAAAGTCTATGTCACTAAATATAATTTGCATTTCCCTCAAGCACTGTTGCGACGGCGAAACAAATTAACAGGATTTAAAATTTTATTCGATTCCAATTACATCATCATCCGGGAGTTCGTCTCTTCTCATTTCAATCACGCGCAATTTAATAGCCTTCCTATAGTCAACAATTTTTTTCTCGACATCCTGAAGCAGGGTATACATATATAATATATATATTAAAATAGAAATTCATTCGTACGATCGATGCAGATTTAAGATTGGGAAGGCTTGGCTGAAGGGCTGCCTCCAATACTTCTCGCGACAAAATTCCACTAGCCTTTTTGTGATCGTCGGACGAGTTTTTGTCCTCCTTTAAGTTCAAATGATTACGAAATATACTTATGATATCATTCGCCTTCATTTATCTGTTACTAAAAAGCAATATAAAATCTAAAATCGGTCTTCATACATCAAAAAATAAAGATGTCGAAACACCACCAAACTCGCGGGTATCAAATTAATTATAAAATAGTTAATTTGTGCAAATTATCCTATTTTATTTAGTGAATTATTTTTGAACTCTCTTTAGCTCTTTATATTTTAGATGGGGTTACTCGACTCTATTTTTACATCGCAGGAAATTGATGATGTTTCGATTCTGCCATCCCATATTGCCCTCGTCTACCAGGGACCGTACCGGTTGCTCGGACTTGAGGATGATGCAAGTGTCGCTTTGGTTAGGGACGCGTTTAGGAAAAACTGCATTAATTTCATTTCGGATTTTTCTGGCTTAGCTCAACCCAAGATGACTGTACTGCAGCTATTTTTAGCTTATCATTTATGCCGGAAAACCGTTACTGGACCAGCAAAGAAATTGAAAGAAGAGCTCAAAACTTCCCCTTACCTGAACAATATCAGTCCGCGAGATATTTTGCCTTTACTTCGACCATTAAGATCTTCTAAGTTTCCGTGCGATGCGGGCTATCGTGGGTTCCGCCAATTCACAGTAGTGCTAGTGGAGTACAACACCGATTACAGTGGAGGAGTGATACCAACAACTCGATACAAATTTGACATTCACTACTGCATGAGAAGACATAAAATTGAGGTAATGCGTTCAACTCTTGATTTTTCCACCTCGAACATGAATACACTATTCTATAGAAAACATATGAGGCGATTCACGACCTACACAGGGTAAGCGCTCTCTACATCTCATGGCTTGTCACCGCGATTCATTTTTACAACTACAATCTACTTTAATGAAGTATTAACTGCAAAATTATGAGAGTTCTTACCGTGTCCGTACCATCACCAGGAATTAACCGATGAGTTACTGATGGTTCCCAAGCTACCTGACGCTCCCTACGTCTTGCAGCTCAGGTCTGCTCTCGTCCACGCTCTGCTGCAGTATAGATTTTAATCAATATATCTGAATCGCGATAGATCTTCATGCACCTATGTCCAATATGCGTCTAGTATTCATGGGATAGACTGATAATTGACCCACCCCAATTACGTGTTCAAGTACGTTGAACTACACCCATGGATTACGATATGACACTTTGATAAATTATTTACCATTGCCAACGTCATATCTCACTTGAAATTTCCCTTCCTGGTCATCTTGCTTCCCTCCCCTCTTTCCTCTGGCGGACCTGACTGTGTCATGGGTGTGTTGTCACCGTAACAGTCGTACCGACACAGGCGTAGCCCTCGCCGAGTATTTCATGAGAATCCACAGCACGCTAGCCGACAAGGTGAATCGAGGGATGGCCATCGATAACTGTCCTCCCCGCCCTCGCTACACACGCGAACCGCGCCTTGCGAGACTACTGTATGACCCTTTTCGCCCCTCCTCCTCCTCTTCACACAGGGCTTGTTCTCTCCTCGGCTACTGGACTTCCTCGGGGTGAAGTACATGCAAGTGCAGAGCGAAGAGGTGAAGTAGTGGAGGCTGGTGTAGGGTGTGGGAGACCGGTTTAGGGTCGGCGGGATGGCATAGCTCTAGAACAAAGGAAGGACAAACAATTCAATCAATCGTGTTTAATCTGAATCCCATCCTTCCTGTCGTTTGCTGTAGATTGCAACCGGTCTGTATCGACAGATTTATTTGCCGAGCAGTAGTATCTAAGCTTTCCCGCGTTTGATTGCGGTATTTTTTCCCTTACTGCTTTCCCCGTGTAACCTTGTCGTTGTACTTGTATGTGTGGAAATCAACGGACAGGAGGGCCAGGTGGTGCAGTTGTTGGACACAGGCATCCTCCCCCCGAAGACAGTATGGCATATTATTGACGACTATTGGCTCGCTAGGTATCATTCTCAAACGACAATTATACTGGTCGAATATGCATATATCGTGTCCCGTACCTTCGGCGAGAGAGCCCCAACCCACCGACCACTTTCGTCCTGCCCTTTGATACATATCGTTTTTACCACTCACTTTCAAAGAATATCTTATTCTTGAACGAGACATTGCTTTTATCGGAATGCTTTGCCACCACATGTTACTGTAATGCAGATTACCCCTGTCGATTCCTGCCTCCATTCGCATCCATATCTCCACCCCTCCTTACTGTCACAACGGTTAAGTGTCTGTCATGCTACTCTTCTAATCGGTACGCTGCTCAGGTGGAGGCGCTTCGTCATGGGAAGAGATGTCCGCCGTTTCGCTCCACCGGGTACAGGCCGAACCTACGCACCTTCCGACACTTCCGGAGTACAAGCTCCCCACCCTACGTAACTACCTTTTCCTGTACCGTTTCTCAGGAAAGATAACCAACGAGACTCTGTTGGATCCGAACGCGCGGAGACAGGCCGCCCCAGGCAAGGTCATCGCGAAGGACTACAGGTAAGACCGCCGCCCGGGAGGGGTGGGGGAAGGACATACTACTTCACCTCAGAGATGCTATGACCCGTGAACCGTCGTCGTGCTGTGACCTGTTGTGCCGTGACAGAGCCGTGAACTACAACGTGTGGCGATTCTATGAGATTGTGCACGGCGGTGGTCCCGTGATCTCTCGTCGGCAGGAGGAAATCAGCAGTCCACGGGCCTACTCCATTCTCCAGGTGCAACGACTGGGAGGAGTCAGGCTTCTTCTATCACTCAATGCTGCTTCCTCTCATTTTCTCTCACTGTGCGCCGCTCCTCTTCCTTGTGATCACGCTATCTGGTCAGGCCCTGATTATGATTCAGTCATTCGCCCGCTGTTACTTGGCGCGAAGACGGGTGAGAGTCGGGCTTTTACTACCATTCGTGTCATGTCGAGCGATTGGATGTAATGTAGCCATGTGGTCATCAACAGCTTGACACATGTCGTGGGGTAATGTCCTCTTACGCAGTGTGGGGAAGGGTATGGATTCCTTGTTTGAGAACCACCCCCCACCGTCCCCTTGCGTAACAATGTGGACGGTTGAGTCAAATGTTTGGCGAACACAAGGTGTCTTTTCTTCCTTTATTAATTTACCTTTCAAAAATAGTCCAACAACTGGATACTGTGGAAGTGTCGTTGCTTACGGTTGAGGTTATTATTGACAGCACTCGTCAATTAATATTTATCCCCACCTTGTAATCGCAACCTTGCTCATATTCCATGATATTGGTGTATGTTGCTGTCTCTCGTACATGTCAGAGGGACTTCTTGTTCACCACGTCGCTGTCCGCCTCAAACGTTGCGAAAGAAATCATGTCACAGGTCCTCACAGATTAGATTATTTCCTTTTAAAATCTAAATCAAATATCTAACTGGTTTATATGATTTCATACCTCTGTAAATAGAAGTCTAAGATGAAACTGAAAGACCAGGTTGACAAGAGATTGGAACAGTCCGCGAAGTTCAGGAAACAGGTGCAGTGTATTGTACTCTCTCTGCTTCTCGGGTGGAGCAGCGTGCTGTTTAAATGTCACTGGAAGGACTATTGTTTCAACGCACTTACTTTGCTTCTCCGTGACTCTTGCTCTCTGTTACAGGATAAATTAGAAAGTGCCGCCAGACTAACACAGAGCTTATGGCGGTATAAGAAGGGCTATGTTCCAGAGGTGAGCCATTCTCTATGCCCTTACCTGATCGATATTGCGGCCTATGAGCGGGCAGTGGAATAGTCCTCACGAATGTCGTTCTCCAATTACTACAGGAGAATTTGGAGCGTCGTCGCCATGATCAAGAGGTGTTCGCCCGAGCTCAGCTCAACCGGCGCGCGGAGGTAATAGTTGTCCGTGCTACTTGCATATCCAGCGCTAAGCTCCACAGGCCTTGTAAATCATATTTATACAATTATTGTAGATTCCTTTTTGAATCTGAATTACTAAGTTAATTATGTCTCGATTGCAAACCACTACATGATGTCTCGCCCGTCGGGTTGGCGTGTATCAGGACGAAGCGAACAATGCGGATGGGATGGTGGTGGCGGATGTACACCCGATCGTACACATAGGTGGGGTCCTTTTCCGCGCTCGTATTTGATTGAGGAAGGAAGGGTGTGAAACAGAGGATTAGCGATGCAGCCTCGCACTACTGCCGTATTGTGTCACGACCATGTATGCTGATGCAACTCTACCTGGGCGCTTTATACGCACCGATACATATTAGTGTAATTAAGGCGTAACGGTAGTTTCGATCCGTGTTTAACAAGATTCTATTCCTTTTCTTTCTAAACCTGATTTTCTATTCTGTTTGCACTGTCTGTCGTGTATGTCTGTATGTCTCTGTGTAAGGGAACACCGGAATTTACACGGTGGTGCTAGGAGCAGAGGAAGGAGTGCCGTTCAAACTAAAGCGGTGCGTCCCTTCCAATCATGCAGCCGCGCGTCTTATCCTTTAATCTGATATATTCATTTCCTACTTCCTCTCTAAGTATAGTGGGACAGTACTCTCTTATGAGCTTACAAAAACATAGTTTTAATTAAAACAAAATTATCGTCGTTGTCGATCTGTGTTAAGTGTTCCTGGCGGACAGGCTGCCGTGATATCCGAGAGCTATGATGTAGAACGGTACAAAGACGGCAGCAAGGTGAGGATCGCGTGCGAATATATATGAGTATGTATGTATAAATGTATGTATGTTTGAATGTATGTATACATGTATGTATGTATGTATGTATTTATGTATGTATGTATGTATATATGTATTGTAGTTCATTTTATTTTAATCTGGAATCTTTCGCATCTCCAGATTCTCAAGATCAACAACGCTCCGGTGGCCTCACTCACCTTCGATAAAATTGTACAGAGACTTAAGACAGGTGACTGGGTGAACGTCTGATACGTGGATTTGTTGCTGAATAATTGTTGAGAAAGGATATGGAGAAATTAACAATAACTTCCTACTTCTAATCATGCTGTGCTTCGGCCGCTCTGTCGTTCCCATGCTATAGCACCATTCCCGATCACACTGGAACTTTCCAGACCACACGCGGACACAGGTCTCAAGTCTCTGGAGGAAATCGGCGAGATAAACGACGATCAACTGAGGTAAGAGAATGCGTGTGGTTCTCCACGTCAATATTTGTATACATCGTTTTGATTGCTATTTTAATCACTAGATATCACTTTGAATACTTTTTCTGATCCTTGTTATTTGGTGGCATTATTACATAATTACTCTAGCCCCCTCTATTATATACGCTCACTCCTATCCTAATGATATTTCCAATCGAATTGCTAAATCAGATTTCAAGCTGTAAAAGTGTTGCTAGCCAGTGGTGAACAGAATCGCATCTGGGTTGTAAAGCACAACACGTAAGTCAATCCATAGGAGATACTGATGTCAACCTCAAAGCAGTCCGCGTCAACAAATTCTCTTTTATTCGACCTCGATTCACCTCGTCCAAGTCACGCAACAAATTCATAAAGCTTATCTTCCGAAATCTCTTTCTATTCTCTGTATTATTGCACAGAATCAGATACGGCAGGAAGACTTCGCACCCTTCCGCAATTTATATCACCGAAACAGAGGTGATTTAATTGGTTTTCCCCCAACGATCTGATTGTTCATCATTCCGTAACGTTCACTTACTCCTCGACTTGACGGTGCATTTGTACAGTTCTACTACAAAAAGAAGCGGGAAGAGAAGGGATGGGCGGCGGTGTCGCTCTATCTACTTCGATACGTCCAGGTCCGTGGCCATGTAGGAAGTGTGCGCCATAGAACAACTACTACCTCGATGGTGAATGATTACTGCAACTTTTGTTTAAAAAATTAACTTAGCTTAGCAAGATAACATGACAGTCAAGCAACGCATGCCAAGCCCCCTCACGAGCTAATAAGCTTGTCGCACGCGGTGTGAGGGCAAGCGAATGATTACTGCAACGAGTTGTCTGTTTACAACTTACTGGTGCGCCTTACCACTTGCTCGACCAAGCTGAGGTTCTAGAACAAATAGTTTGGTGCCGAGGAAGCTTGAGAGAAACCTAATATCGTCCTGTTGGAGAATGGCAAGGAATTGTCATGTCAGTTTAATTTTTTTCGACTGTTTTGTGTGGGTAGAGGGGCAACGAGAGTGACACGATTCGAGCGCGCGCTTCCGGGAAGGGCAAAGTGTCCGAGCGTTTCTTCGAAATCGTCGCCGAAAGCAGGTAACCCGAACTGGTGAACTGTTTGCCTACGGGAATCTCACTTAGTCGGTATTCATAGTATGCCATTTCATCACATGCCCAGAATGATAAAACGCTTTCTTCGCCATGTGTATTTCATAATTGCCGGAGAGGTTTCATGATAGAAACAGTATCAGCAATATGAACTGTGTCAGCGCAACTTCCAGAGACTGCTTGATATGCTTTCTCCCTCTCAATTGGAGAAGCTAACGAGCTTAGTTAACGGATACCTGGCACTCCTGGAGCGGAAATATCGAGCCCTCCCATTGTTAGAACTTTGGGAAAATCTGATTGCCATATGTGGTGTGGACTGCAGCACGAAATGGTGCGAGATCTTTGTGTCATTGATGAGGATTCGCTCAATGCTGACGAAACAAACTATTCAACTTCAACATGTGAAGAGATCAGTAAGCCTGAACCGCCAACCGCGCAAATGCGACACCTAGTCACGTTCACACCAGACACTGTTTTTGACAATCAACAGACATCCAAAGAATACAGGATGTTTTCCAAGTAGCGGCGACGACTGTTGAGACAGTCAACGTCAACTAAGCTGTTTGTAACTATTCCGTTTGAAATAAACAATTGGCGATATTAACATTAACCCTGGATATTTAATTTGATAGTTGATTACTATCACTACGGGGTTCGCTCATCCATTAATCTATCCACTCTATAAAAGAGCCCGAAATAGGGGATGAGCAGAGTACTGATGACATGCATAGTCGACCTTCCATCTTTTGAGCTCAATTGGACATATTACTTATTTTTTAACATTCATCTCAATTTCTTTTTTTTATAGTATGTATTGCTTATGTTTGATAATGGTTTGTGATGCAAATGGTGCGCAGGAGTTACATGTTTGAGTTGGTGGATAAGCCGATGGAGGATGACAGCGATGATGACGGATCTGATCCAGAGTCAAAAGAAAGGAATCCTTCTGGAGGCCCATCGAAATTCAATAGACGAATGGATTTACCCCCCACTGGGATCCAGGCGTCCCCCACGCCCAAGTTATCGAAAAGGCGAAGCTCGATCTTCAGTGAAATGGAGGAGAGAGATGTATGTCCGTCTGTTAGTTGACGTGTTTCCTTAATTATGTCCCTAAGTCTACGCTGTAGAACTCGTATTTGCATCTGTAGCTTATTTCCAAAAGGGATGCAACCACTAAAAGCCACGCAATATATATCCTCTGTTCTGTATTTGTGTCTTACTATCCTATTCTATTCTTTCACTGTTCCTTTGCAACACCGCGGCTTCAGGCGCTTTCGCGGCAGTGCCGAGTGCTCGTGGAAGGTTTACAGAAGATAGTCGATGAGGCTTCTGGAAGCCGTTGGTTCGTAGACAAATATGGAGTACCTATCAAACGGTCTACGGCGAAAACCACCCTTCGGAAAATCTGAACAATTTTGGCTTGCATGTTTATATTTATAGACCTTTACCCGTTGCTCGTCTGCTGTTGAAATCTCGTTGCCTCTATTCATTTGTTTGGAGAAATTTTTGGTGAAATTAATTACTAACCTAAGTGCACTTGACGCACCCATCGTTCAAAATCGGTGGTCTATCCTACTAGCTAATCAATGGCTTCGCTCCATCATACTTCTGCTCCATCGAAGTGACCTGTCCCAAGAGAGACCGTGATTGGGTAGTGCAAGAAGCTACTGGAATTGGTCTTCGGAAGGCCAGCGGGATCAGCCATGAGTCGGAATATTGAGTTTTTCGCTTACCGCAAGAAAAAAAAGTGAGGAGGATGATAGCACTATTTGTACAGGATAGGCGCCCCCTCTGCTGTAGCACATGCATGGAATTCGAGTGGTGGGGAGGGTACCCGGAGGAGGAGCTGACTGCTGGAAGAATGACCGCATAAATTCCTCGAGTGACGATAAGCACCACACCATTTTGGTGTGATGTCAATGACATATTGCAGCCCAAATAGTAAAAATGATGCATTTTGACAGCTAAAACACAAAATCTACTGTAAGAAGTTAGTCGAGGATTTGAACTTCGATGCTTTTTAGGAATTTTCTGTAGTAATATTTTTGCTGAAAACCTTCCAGCTAGTACTAAAGTCTGAAAAAAAACATACTTTCTAACTAATAAATTGCTTCTAACGTATGATGCACAGTTTAGTAGTACGGAATTTGTACACGAATAGGTGGAACAACAAACTGAGACGACCGAAAACCACTAAGGGATTGAAGGACGGCTCAGGTGCAGGGGACCTACTACCAACAGAAATTTGAGCAGTGACCCGATGCAGGCTAAGACCTCGACTTGATCTAAGAAATACACCACAAGGAAGGTGGTATGGTACCTCCTCAATCACTACTAACAAATAGTTACCGAAAATGCTTGGAGCAAGAATTCAATTGGATTACTACTTTTACTCCTCTTTCGAACGGTTTTACTTTCTATTCGCTGACGTACTTACAACCATTTCAATCAGAGAGAGCTGACGATCTGAAAGAAAGGCTGCAAAGAAATGACACAGAATGGAAATATACAAGAAAATATTCCCAAGCTGAGATAAATGATACCAAATCAATAAAATAATGATTACTTTACAAGAAATCGAACTCCTCCTCCACCTCGACTACTGCAGGCGGATGATTGGTTGACGAGCCGCTTGCTTTGCTCTTCCCGTGAGTTCCATTGTCTCTGCTACCCGCGGCCCCCCCGTTACCTTTCGACGTGTTCGAACCCTGGCTCTCCGTAGATCTGTTCGGTTTCGCTTTACCAAGTCCCTTCTGGAACATAACCTCTAATGAGCC
>VKHC01000111.1:0-18625 GCA_015143735.1 Synura sp. LO234KE | reverse complement strand
ACCCCTGTACTACACGCCAGTTGGGTAAAGCACACTTAATAAGAACTTGACTTCTACTTTTCCTCTTCCCGAAAGCCTTTACTCTATCTTAGCATACACTTGGTAATACGGAGGACGCCGACTACCGTTATGATGAAGCTATGACAGTAACGGATGTAAGTCCTCACCAGCAACCTACCGAAGGACGCACGGACGCATTAAAAAGAATAGATGGCAAGAAAAGAACCATCTTGCAGGTGATGATGTCAGGTTGAAGATGCAGTTTGCGCTTTGAGGCAGGAAAATGTAAATTTACCGGATTGATAGAAATATTAACAACTACTCTATCATTTGATTTCGATTTTGTTTTCAAGAGTTTCTGCGCTGATTTTTCGGCTTCTTTGTTTCGTCAATATTATTTAAATTCTATATTTTAATGATGATGAAAATAGTTAACAGTAATGAACAGAGAGAATTTAGGCAAGTACAAATCCTTTATATATTTCTAGTCCCCGTGCTCTTCAAAGTTATCCACAAAGCCCGTTGCTTCAGCTTTATTAAATCTATTTTAGTCGTAGGGCGAGTCACGATCGTGTGTCAGGAGTAACTGAGTGACAAAAAATAAAAATCTTCTAAGTCTAAAACAGAAAGATTGCGATGCAGATGGGTGCTTCATTTTGCACCCTGATGAAAGGTGGATGCTTAAGGTTTTTTATTTGTTGATTTTGCAGCACCATACTGCATATGGCGATGCCAAATCTGTAAGATGGTGATGTTATCAGCGCATGAATTTCTGTAGATGCTTTTATGAAAGCACCAAATGAATCTGGAATAAAGAAAGATTTTCCTGACAATGCTACAGAATGGATTGCTACAGGAGGCAAAAGGTGCAGTTAAAATTGCGGGTGTTAGTAATTGTTACTTTCTCCCGGTCTAACGTTTGTTACCGAGTTTTCTAGCCTCTGACCTCCGTGTCGGGGTTCCCTTGCCATGCTGATAAACGGTTGCACCATACCGCTTTGCCAATTAGATAATTTGCTATGAGATGTAGCGTCTGCTCTAGTACGATGCTGATGATTACCACTCGTTGCACCCACGTTCTAGAGTCGTAGCCCCACCAGGCAGATTGGCGCATTGAACAATATCAAAGGACGAAAAGGTTAAGGGATACAACTCTGGTGTTGTTGTTACCATAGTAGTGGAGGACCAAATTTTCTCGGAGAATATTATTGATTATATGATTCTTACAGAATGTCGATGGGGCTCTAATGGAGCTGATAAGTTTTCCATCAGATTCTTCTAAATGTTCGAGGTGAGGTTTTTAATTGCTCGTGGTACGATAACTCCTGCAGATTTAATGTCAATTGACTAACGTGTGTCACAGATATTACCAACAAGAAATTAATATGAAAACAAGCTCCTTTTATAAAAGCTGTAAGAACAGGAGACAAAATTGATTAGAGACCCGATTGCATTCGCAAAATTTCGTCAATTCCACCAGTGAAATTTTTTAAGAGTATAAAGAATCATAAACTTATATTGTTCAATTTACTCTTAGAATCTTTCGCCATCATACAGAAATTTATCACACCTTCATTAGCAATAATTCCAAAAGCTTACCGTACTTAATCCTTCTTTCTCCTTACCTCCCTCCAAGTACTTTTTTCTCATTCTACATCACTAATAACTGACGTGATACATGATACTAACTTACCTAACTTTGTTTTTTTCAACGGATCGCATTTGCTGTTGTCAGAACGAACGTGGATTAGAAGGGTCAAAAATTAAGCATTGGACAAAGAAGATTAGAGAGAAAAGATGGTTGCTTAATAATCTTGCCGTAGTAAAGTGAGCGTATGATGGATGGATAATTTTTTAATTTCTTGTCGTTGAAGCACCGTGATGAATCTGGTTACGCAAAATCTTCAAGGTGGTGATGTTGCGCAAACTTGCATTTCTAGTAAAGATGGTGCATTTTTTAGAGCACGAGATAAATCTGGAGTAAGTAAATATTTCGTGCAAAATCTTAAGTATTCATTAAGCTGGCAAAAAAGAAAGAAGAAAAGAGGTGCACCGACGTATTAGAAGACCACTAAACTAACAAAAATTTTGTCTAACGGGAAATCTAACAACAACCAGATATGGACAAAGTAGTTTACTGCACTATGCGCCGTGGCTCCAACTCACCCCCAGTTGCACCCTTAGTTTCAAAATCGTGTTTTGTGTGAGTGTTTTACTACTCGGCTTCTGAGTAGTTTTGCCTCAGAATTGGCCTTATAGCCTCTAGATATACGTTATCTAAGCCTTCAAAAGCGCAGGCGACACTGCTCCCGACTTTTAGCGTACGCTGCGAAATGGAAAATCGCGAATAGCAAAACCGGAATCTCCAACCAATCCACGATAGCGACCGTCAAGGAGAAAGGAATCCAAGGGTATTCCTCAAGGCTAAGGTAATCTAGGCCTGTAGCCAACTTAATCCAGAGAGAGATAAAATTTTTAGTTTTCCTGGTCAGCAACCTGAGAACCCAAATTTCGGCCAAAGAAATTTTGCGCAACAATTTAGGTTTATAGAACAAACAGATTTCACTCTAGACCTAAACTCTTCGCAAAGTTACTTTCCCGGCAACCCTCCAATATCTCATCCTCGAATTTTTAATCCTCCAGATTTTCGGTTTGGTGGTAGCACTCAACCTGGCAATTCCTTCAGCGGCCGAAACTTTGGGGTTATTGCGGCTTCACCATTCTACGAGGAGTCTTCCGAAATCTTCACTGAGTCTGAATTTTCGGTCGAAGATGATATTAGTGAAGAACGCACTGATTATGACTTTGCAAAACGTCCAGGCTCATCATGGACAGCCAGACTGTGTCATATCGGAATCGAAGAAGAGACCCCTTGTAAAATGCAGGGAGTATCTCTGTCGACATCGGAAGAAATTTGGTCTGCTACCGATATCGAATCGTTGACGGAACAATTTCTTTCTGCTTTTGAAATTTCGGAATTCACTCCATCGGGCATCTCACAACAGTTTGATCATCAACGCGAGCGGTCACGGATAACTTTGTATGTTCAGGGCAGCTGGTTGTGCAGTCTGCTTCTGGATATCACTGCGCCCGACTTCGCCTCATACGCGTGCACCCAGGAACTAGAAATTCGGGTCTGCACGGAAGACCTGCTTGAACGAACCCGGCGAGACCGTCCATCACAAATTTTTGCATCTGGCGCTGTTTCCGATCTTGTTCGAAATTGCAGGTAACCCTGACAGCTTTATGGGCGGTTGGCTTGGGCGTTTCTCGGATCGTCAGTGAACTCTGATTGAGAGCCTAGGTCCCGTTCCATGGGACACAGTCGTCAACCCTTTGTGGGATAACTCGTCGATTTCGTGGCGCAAGACTGGCTCGCGGTCCGCCTTCTTTATCGGGAGCAACCACTTCAAGACCCTTTGCTCCCGGTCAAGCATACTGGGGTATCTCGAGTATCGGTGCCGGCGTCATATACCAACTCGCAAGATGTAGCAGTTGCGGGGTCCCCCCGCGTTATCTCGGCGACTGTACAGGCTCTCGAGGAGCACACGCTGCGGAGTTTCACGAGGGAGCCGCCACAACTGTTGAAAGACATGCAACTCTGTCGGTGTTTGTTCTCTGATGTTTTACCTTCATGGCCTCGGTCGGCGTGGTGACCGCTTTCTCGAGACGTGTGTTGCATTTACTATCCTGTGCCCCTGTTACTACTCGCCTTGTTAGGACAGTCTTATCCCCGCATCGCTAAAGTGTCACGCGTGGTGTTTGTTTATAGTAGAATCGTCCTTCCCCGGCGCTGGTACGCGCGTCCCCTGTCATTTTATTTAAATTTCTGATTAACTTCTTAGATTTAAAGTAAGGTATGGAAAGGTATGAAAGACCGTACAGTAAAGTACCCCCATGAGCAAAAAGCAAATCACATTTTTCAGTGTGGCGGGCATGCAGGACGAAAACCGTCTACGCTAGCTAATCTAGTCAATCGCCCAGTATGTCCTGGGGAAGTACTTTTGCGGCAGCTATGATTTGGGACCAGGGGACGAGGGGGGGCCTCGCCACCTCCTCTTCCTCTATTAGGGCATACGGGTCCACTCCAGGGTCCTGCGAAGAGCTCGGTAAGATATCACCCTTTTCTGTCGATGCCAGTAAGAGGCGAGAGGCATCATCTGGTTAATCTCAAGGTTCTCCAGTGCGCGGGTTTCGGCATGGGTTCTTTTGGGTGGCCTGGTTCCTCCCCTATGTCGGATAGAGGCGTTACTCGTCCGGAGCCCGGTCAGAAGTCGCGGGAGCGTAACGTATGTTGGGGTAGATGCTGGGTCCATGGGCTGGATGACGCGGCGGCGAGGTCGGGGGAGGAGAGTGTGCCGGCGCCAGGTTGCAAGAGGGAAGGCGCTGCATGTTTGCAGCTTGGAGCATGGGCTGGTGGGTTTTCTGAGTGGGCCGCGTTTGGTGTCCGGGGAGTCTGTCGGGGTTGGTGGGGCAAGGAGGTCTTTTACTGGGGTGAGCCAAGACCTCTGTGTGTTGGCGTGTCGAACGCGCTTGACCGGAGGTACCTGGGCTGGTGTGGTGTGCAGATCAGAGAGTGGGGATGGAGGTTCAGGGATGGACTCGGCGACGGGTAGTTGGTTTATGTTCTTCACAATTCCGTGTTTTTAACCATACAAATTTATTGCAGGTTGCAATTGAGAAGTTTGAATTGTTGTTGTCAGTGAATGTGGTTGTGGATGGGGCAATACGTTTATGATTCATGTTTTAAGAAATTCAACAATTTCTTTTAGGTCAATTCGGAAGAGTCCAGTTGTTGAAAGTTCAGTTCTTTTAGTTGGTTATCTAAGCCATATTTCTTGATTGTTGTGGCAGATATGTAAATGATATTTCGCAGTTCCGTTTGGTGAGTTGTGATGCCGGAAGAATGTTGATGGGCAGGGTCGGGAGAAAATAGCAAATACCTAGAGTGGGGTGCCATCCTTTGCCAGAGGGTTGTATTTTACCTCCTGCCGTATGAAATATTTCTTATTGCTCGCACGTCGTTGGGAGGTAGTGGCTGAAGAGCTCTTTGGAGCACATGAAGTGGTTGGTGGCACCACTGTCCAGAGCAGTGTAGGATGAGTTTTAGTAGTCAGGGTCTGGGTAGAAGGAACCAGTCTTGGAGGGCGGAAGAAGGTTGTTGCAATGGTCTTCCAGTGCCCTCAGTGTGGAGCTCAGTTGCAGGTGGTAGAGTCCATCCTCGTTTATCGGACAGGATGTAATTAATTGTCCAGACTGGAGATTCTTTAGGGTCATTGTGTCTTTGTTGGGGCAGACTTTAATACCTCTGTAGGCGAGGCTTCTTAAAGAGAGGATATATGTGGGGATTGTTGGGGCCAAATATATCATGAGGGTTATGTTCACCATGAGCGTCATAGGATCCCAGTCCAGAGATAAGGTGAGAGGCAGTTGTTCTGCTGGTTGAGAGTACGGGACATTATATTTTCGTTACCAGTAGAGTAGATTGTACTGATCTACTTTTCTCCAGTCTTTTCCCTGTAGCTCTGGATCTCTTTCATATGCGATGACCGCTTCCCGGAGTTCTGGGTCAGAGATTCCAGTCGTTGATCTCGCAGTTTCCAGTTCAATTTTACGGATTGCATGTGTGCTATCGAGGGCTGCCAGAGCACGTCCAGGACCAAGAAGTCCGCGATACGCATTACTTGGGGTGGGTGTAGGTGGGATGTCTATGTCCGGGAGTGGAGCGCCTAGGAGTGCAAGAGCTTCATTAAATAGGTCTCGTCCCGTGTAGTATGCAGGCCAGAATCCTCCATGGAGTGTGGACGGGCGCAGGATAGGCATTGCAATGGTGGCTGTTGGTAAGGAGCAGGTACGTTGATACCATAGTATTCTGGCCGGACGTTTGTCCGGATGACCCTGCTGAAGCTCTTTTGGAGTGTAACAATATTAAAACCTCTTTCCGTGATTTTATTGAATATAGTGCATGGCCAGTAGAGAGATCTAGGATTCTGTGCTTGTGGGAGCTGTAGACGACTGCGCAGAAAGTGGTCGTCCTTGTTCTCCAAATCTGCAGTGAGAAGATGGCGGTATTCAGGCCTAGCTGCTAAGGGAAACTGCATGAGTACCATTGTTCTGACTGTCGTTTATGTAGCCAGGAAGAAAGAGGTCTGCAATATTCCCATTTCGTTGTTATGGTGCAACTGGTGGATGGGGGCATGTCGGCATTGTCCTGGAAGTTTCGGGGGAAGTTGCTCCTGGAGGACTTCATGGAGAAACGTGTGTTGGCAGTGGACAGTAGTCCGAGCTCTCTTGAGTTCCTCAAAGGCTATGTTGACTCTGTGGTCCGTGCCTTGTTTGTGGCTGATGTGCCAGGCCCAAGTGTCTTTGTCATGGTGATTGCATAGTTGGTAGCGGAGGTCTCTTTCTCGTTTGATGATTAATTAAAGTTGGTGGGTATCGGTAGTGGGCAGTAGCTAGAGAGGCTTGAGAAGTCTTGGCGTGTTCCCGAGGAGCGTAGGGGCGAGCGCGGAGTCCGTAGGTCTCGGTGTGGTTGGTTAGAGTGAGTTCCTTCTGCCGTGCCGCATGTCATTTGTCGTTCCCATATTGGAGGTCCTTCAAGTTCTACCAGTGGAGACCAGGCATTTTGTTGGTGATGCCGTGTGTACTTGAGTTGTTCTTTGCGTACATCATCAAGAATGGAGAGCTCAGGGAAAGCCGCTATTGACCATTTCTCTGGGTAGGGTCGAAGGAGCGGACTGTCCGAGCCTCCGATGCTAGGTCAGAGTCGTCGTCTACTGTGGGAGAAGGGGGTGGACCATCAAAATCCTCTTCATTACGGTCGACAGTTTCTCACTCCAGGGTCTGGAATGGATTTATGGTGGTCCCCTCAGTATTAGGAAGCGTCCCCACTTCCAGAGTCTCTTTTGGTGGTCTGTCCTCCTCAGGGTTCGTTAGTGCTCGTTTTGGGGCCTTGAATTTCTCTTGTTTTATCCAGAATCTGTATAGTAATCGTGCAATCTCCATCGTTTCCAGTTCCGGACGGAGGTTAGTCCCAAATACTCGAGGAGGTGGTGTTCCAGGGATGAGTGCACGCTGAGTTTTAGTAATAATGAGTTCAGGTGCGGCAAGTCATCTTGTGGGATGAGTGGCATTTTCTTTCCCGGGAGATAGAGCCTTGCCCAGTGGTATGCAGTTAGCACATGGACGGAGCAGAGCTGCTGAGGGGTCTTTTTCTGGACTCGATAGAGTTTCACCGCATTTCCGTCTGGAATGTACTCTGTTGTGAAGACTTGGTCAAAATGTCGTATTCCTTTCTTTTGAGATTCCTTGGGGAGTTGGAAGTTTTGTGCGAGTTATGTTTTCCACTGAAAAATCCATGGGTGCAGAAGTTGTTCTGATCATGAGGCAGAGGTATTGAGATAGTTCTTGGGGTGGGAAGGGGTCCAGAAAATTCTCTTCAACCACCATTGGTGTGGGAGGGAGTAATGGTCAAGGGTTAGAGACCTCAGTATGCTTGAGGTTGGCACAGAAGCGGTGGTATGCAGCTTCATCATCCGGAGCTCGTGTGAAGGGGTGTGTCCGCGCATGGTACGGGGAGGGCTCTTCTATCACTTTCAGGTAGGTACTTGGATTTGTTATTATCGCAGCAAAGAAGCGCTGGAAAGCAGCTTCATCTTCCAATGTTTGGGTGGAATATGAAGCTCGGATTGGAGAGGGTTGCTGGTCAGGTAGGTCAGCAAACTTTCGATTTTAGAGCTTTGGGATATTCATCCATTGTTTGTATATTTAAAAAAGGTTTGCAAAAGATGATTCCAAAAGTGTTGCTGGGGAGGGATCTGTGGTTTGGGAGATACCCTCCAATCTGGAAACACTGGGGAGGGTCCTGTGGTTTGGAAGGTACCCTCCGAGTCGAGCTTTAGCTGGTCTTTGGTGTCTCTGAGGCAGTCCCACCCTAGGAGAGGGAACCCAGAGATCTTGCAATAAATAATGGGAGAGAGATAGGAAGCCACCCTGTGGTTTGGGAAGGGGCCCTTCATCAGGTATCTGCAGGTTTCTCTCCTGTAGGTTGGAAGGAGAGGATGGTTTCTGGTCAAATCAGCTGAGCATTCCTGAGCCTCCTGTAATTTGGAAAGAGTGCTTAGGGGTTCCGAAGTTATGAGGTTGTTAGCAGAGAGATGCTGATTATGTTCCTGTGGTTTGGAAAGAAAATAATCTGGTTGCTGAGGGAGACAGATCCAGTGCGAATAAGATTTTTTTTCTTATAGAATTATGTTGGACCGAGTTCTCAGGCCATAAAGATGAGGCTGAGACAGATCGGGGATATGAGGTATTTGAGTTAACTGAGATCTGATCTGGTTTTCGAATTTGATTTAATTGATGGTATTTGTTCCAGGGTTCGTAATTTGGTTTCAAAGATATTTGAATATTTTAAACTTGAGTTGAGTTTTCCGAGCAACTTTAAAAGTTTTTGTGTTCAGTTTATTGATTAGGCAAGGTGGAATTTCGGTCCTTCGCCGCTGTTTCGCTGCCTTGTTTCGGGCGCGTTTACAATTTCTGAGCTTGCCATCCTCCCTTTTTTGGAGTCTGGTGTCTCCAGCCAATATTACCTGGAAAAATTTCAGTATGTACGTTATTATACCTATGAGTTGCATAGGCATCAGCCGAATTTCTTGAAAATTGTCGAAAGTGCCTAAAATCACGATGTTCAAAAAGCAGGTTTTTGAAAACGAAATTAAATTAAAAGTGCGCGTCCCCTGTCATCTAGCTGGGGACATAATTGCGTACTAATAATCTCCGGGGGAGGACTTTACTGCGCTTACGGGCGGAGCATCCTCCCCCCTCCCCCATTCGGTAACGGGGCTTGCCAGTTGGTACATGGGGGCTCTTAATCATAAGACATTCTGCGCATGCCTTTGTCTGTCTATAATTAAGATAAACGATTTTCGGAAAAAACTCCACTATGCGCCGTGGCTCCAACTCGCCCCCAGACGGCACCCTCTCGCGGTCCAGCCTCATTGAGTACACTCTTAAGGGACCTTGGTCCTTGCCACAGGCCCACCCACACTAACTGCCCCTGCCTCTGATCGTCTACTGGATCCGACCTGGAGGGCGAGTCTCACGCACTCCCAACTCAAGTTTCTCCATCGGGAGGGCACTCACTCCCAGCACGATTTTCTTACACTAGACGTCAGCTACTTTCGAACACTGTGAATAGACACCCCGGTTCTACCCTCGTGGCTCACTAGCATTCTCCCAGCTGTTCCACCACCTCTGTTCCTATGCCTCTTGACGTTGGGCAAGTGTGCACGTTCAAACCTCGGTCCCACTCTTGGGGCGCCCGGGACCACGTTCACTATTGTCTTTACGCTGCATCCCTCAACCCCTGGCGTGGTACCCACAATTGATGTTTACTCCGGATCCTTGAGGCCCTAAAGATTGAACAAGGGGTCACCATTTCGCTCTCCCAACGTCCGTCCTGCACCATCCAAACCACACGGATCCCTCCCCACTTCACTGCGAACCGTGACTCGTCCAGAGGTCACCCAGCCCAACTCTGCTGCCTTTCGGTCTCAAACCTGCCGGAAAGACCACCGCCTTGTCCGGAAGTGCATTCTCATTGCCAGCATCATCAAGACACGCCCTGGGTCAGGGAGGCCTATTTCTCCTTCCTCGAAACATCCACCGCGTCGAAAGGGAAAGTGACCCCTCGCCCCTGTAATGTCTTCATTGGTCACCCTCACGCTGCGAGCTGCCCTTACCGCTGACTCCCACCCTTAAATGAAGGGCATCGCTTACTATCACACTGGAGAATGTCCCTTTACACCACACCCGCCTTCCTACCGCACGCTTCTTTACGCGTTTATCTTTCGGTCCGTCACTGACTATCGTGACAAGGATGCAAACATCTATGTGTCTCTCATAAATTCATTCTTCAACGGCTGAGCTTAACCGCAAAAAAATTCAAACAACTCACGCAGACCTTCCTACTGCGACGAATACACGAGCTGGCTGGAATCTACATAATTTTTAAGACCTACTCCCCACTTCCACGCAATCTGGACCGTCGATACTGGAGAGTGTGGGGAGTAATCGCATCAAACAGTTGGTCGTGGACTCTGAGGCGTCGCGGCTGGAAGGGCGCCGCATTCTCTTGTCACATCTTTCGCGAATGCCCACATCCCGCTATTGCCGACACCCGTGCACGGCTTCTGTAGGGGATCCTCAACAGGAACTCTACCCTCACAGAAGCTCTACTTTCAGCTACCCTCTTCCAGCTGTACAAGTAGAAGAATAGCACTAGGCGACTTGACCCTCTCCCATCGACTTAGCCTATACCCGATATATCTAAACCTTCCTAACCCCACCGTGCGAGAGGCGGATGCGCTGTTCCTCCGGTTGGTACGCCAACTCAATCAACTTCTTTCCGGAATTTGGGTGGTGGAGCGAGCGCACGTGCTTGACCCCTCGGTTCGACCCTGGGCAGATGATGTTCCCAAAGTCTCCAAGTGGTACATTGACTATCGAGGACACTCTCCGGATTTGTACTCAGAGTACGACTTGGCCAACATGCAACTTCGTAACTTCTCCGATGGGCGCTTGCAAGGATTCCTCGACGAAGCCGATCTATCCAAGCGGAAGCACAACGGGTCTCCAAATGTGCTCGACACACCCAGGATCTACTCCTTGCCACCGACACCAGGAGGGTAATCAGCCTCTACACGGATGGGTCCCACAGCAAACCGAGCGGCCGCGCGGACTCCCTGCCCTTGCACTGAAACGGCCCACCACTACCACCCTCCATGGGCAGTACGACCGAGTGCACTGCGACATCGTGGACCGAGCGGCCAAAAGCAGCAACAACACGGCGGAACTCACCGCTATAGGAGAAGCCATCATTTGGATCAATCTACAACCACCATTCACCACATCTAGCTACGAAATTTGCTCTGACAGCACCTATGCCCTTGATGCCCTCGATCTCACGGACCCGCCTATCCCGGCGTCTTCCAACCAAGACCTCATCCACTGGTGTGTTGAGGGACTTCGAGCAGTTCGGCTCGTTACCAGGGGCACCTCTTGCACTTCCGGAAGGTTAAGGCACACTGCACCGACAAATCTATCGACACCCGAGGGAATAACCGCGCCAACATCTTCTTTTCACTGTTGCCGTCTCCCACTCTCGTCAGAGCCCGGTAAGCCCCACTTCGCCTGAATCCGTTGTGTCCCCACCATCCTCGCCGAGCTCTGCCGATACCATCGCCGTACCATCCAAGCATGCTCCCGCCTGGACAAGACTACCTGGGTGGGGCGACCTCTGGAATCGACCGTCTTCAGCCCCGTACAATCGTGACGATGGCTTCCTTCCCGGGGATGGCTTTGTCCTCACCATCCTCCCTGCTTCTCCACTCACGGCTCGACGACACGCCTACGACGGGGATGCCGAATTGGACAACACACCCAGACGCTTTCGTAGCCGACCAGTCAGATCACCGGTGAGTTCCCACCGCCGGAGGCGGGATTACGCCACGGAGCTACGCGTGCGTAAGAGGAGGAGACAGGTTGCAGGTTGCGCAGAAGCCTTGGAGCTTGCCGGACTCCCAGCGGAGGGAACGACTGATGAGCCGACTACTTTAGTTGATAAGAATGTAGCTAGTGAATCTATCATCGACTGTCACAGGACGTGGTTCGCTCCTTATGTCCGCCTTGCCTCTACACCTAGTGTGTTCTGCTAATTAGCTCATAGAATTTATTAGCTTGCGCGGTCTGGCCTCGTCCACGCTCTGCACAAGAGCAAACCATGAGGGTCCGGAATTAGCACTCTGATGTGGTGAATTGAGGGCAGAACGTCAAAGATCGGGCAGAGTCCACCAAAGTGCCAGATTTAGGTGGTGGTCCAAGCCAGATCTATCTAAATCTGGGTTTCTTCCATGATAGATAAGATTTACGATTTTGGTGCACCGATGAAGAAGAGATTCAGTTTTTACGCATTTGGAAATATGCAGTTCGGCAACACGCCGGCTTGGCATGGTTATGGGCGGCTAGTCGTAAAGTGAGGTAAGAGTGGCTAGTAGCTAAGAAGCACGCCGCTGCACTGGGGAACGGTGTATTTCTGCTTCGTCAAAGCTTCTGCTTGTTTTCCCGGAAAAACGCGTAATTAATTTACGGTGAGGTCAGAGGTAGAAGAAACTAATACTCAAGTGAGATCAGAAAACCGCACCCTCCACCGAAACAATCATTCCCCATGTACCAAGTGGCGAACCCTACCTCCGGGTGGAGGCACCCGGAGCTTCGCACTCGGTCACGGGGCTTGCCAGTTGGTACATGGGGAGTGGTTTTTTCGGTGGGGGGTGCGTTTTTTTTCTCTTCTCTCACTTCTGTTAGTTCTCTAACTTCCCCGCCGTAATTAACTATGACATTTTCGGGAAACCAAATGGCGAACCCCGTGACCTAGATGGGTGCTCCGGGTGCCTACACCAGACGGAGACAGTTAATCCGAAGACCGCGGGAGGAAGGGGGGGGGGGTGCAACGACACGACGCAAAATCGTATCACGGTGAGCAGTCAAAAGGTTGTGAGTCACAGGCAATACACGGAGATTCCGATCACAACCCCGGAACGTGCTACGCGCGAATCGGAGAGGATCCGAGGAGAGGTGGAAACACGTGGGCGTCTAGGGCAAAGGGGTCCGGACAGGGAGCAAAAGCACTGGAGGAGCCACAGCTTTCTCGAGCCGCCAGGTGCTCTGCCGCCGCATGCCTAAGGCCTCGGGGTTGAGGTACCCGTGTGCACCTTGATCAAGGAAATGAAACTGTTATGATGAGCGCGGATATCCAGAAGAAGCGACGCTAAATAATGGCCTTGTCACACCGAGACTTGATAGAATTGTCCACCAAGGGGCGCACACAGAGTACTCACTGTCGGAACGGGCTTAGAAGAGGTTCCATCAGGGTCGCTGGTAAAAAGCGGTAATTTTACTAGTGTTGTTGGTCGGGCCTAGGGCCCCTCTGGATCGGACAGTTCAGTAATCACTGGGCCACGACGAGAATCTGGAGGGGCGGAGGCGCCAGCAAGGTACACTCTCCACACGGTGGACCCCGATCCCAGCAAGGCGGAGCCGTCCGTGAACAGAACCACATCTGGGGAGAAGATAGAGCGGAGTCTGACCAAGGGTGACTTGCTGGGCAACGTACGCTTTGGCCTTCTTACGGGTCGTGAACCGTAGAGTGTGCAATTGGGCGTCTTTCAAGGAGGTGTAGACACCCAAAACGTGACCTAGCCGAACGCCGCAGAAGACTATGGGTTCTTTGATCGGGCGAGGGGAGAACGGTTTATACTTACGTGTAGGTCAGTAATGCCCTCCGCTTGGAGACCGTAGTGGCATTTTTGCTCGAGTTGTGACCAATAGTCCAGTGCCGCTCATGGAGAAGTTTTTCACAGTGGCTCCGGGAGCCATGGAGGAGACAGGGTGGTTCAAGTACCTTGGCCGCAAGAGTCTTCCCATGTGGGAGGGTCGCCGCGTGTGGCCCGGTCCAGGTCGCGAGTGTGCTGAGCCTGAATTCACCGCAGACATCGTACTCTCTGATCTATTGAGTCGAGCAGAGGGGGTCCCCCGTCAAGAGGTCCTACCAGGCCGAACCAGGAGTCACACGGGGCGCCCACGAGAAAGAAATCGCCGCGGGGGTAAACCGTGGAGGAGGTCTCACTGAGCGGGAGGGAGGAAGTAGTGATTGGGGAGACACCAGATGTCACATAGGACAGTGCAAAAGGTGCATGCCGAGGTCTGTCGACTGCAAGAGGACTGGAGCAAGGGCAGACTGCCGAAGCGATACTAGGGGGGACAAGAAGAGCTGTACAGTTTCATGTAGTTATCCGGTCCCTCGCTAGCGAAGGAGGTCGAGGGGGGTGAAGCGGAGTGATGTCACTAGGGGTGGATCTGGGACATGAATGAAATGGAGGAGCCTCTTTGTAAGTCGCCTGATGGTCCCAGAGGGCACAAAGAATCCCCATATGAGGAGAACTGCTTGAGGCTTGGGGCGAGCATGTGCCTTCGCGATGGCATTACAGTTGAGGCGCGCGGACCAGGACTCGGGATCATGCGAGTACGACTCGGTGTGACCTATGCTTTTGTGTTAACTGCCTACTGGAGTGGGGAGAAACCGGTGCTCGTGTGGATCGCTAGGTAGACATGGTGAAGGGAGTAGTCCACGGAGGAGGAAGCAAGACCTGGTTCTGGAGAGGTAAGGTGGGCTTGGGAGGCCACATGGCCAACGTTGGACGGACACAGCCCACCAGAAAAAGATCAGGTATGACCAAAACGTGGAGATCCAACCAGGGACTGATGACGGGCACGCCCATCTCACCGGCTGTGACAGCTGCTTGGTTATTCAGGCCTTCTCTTTCCCTCCGTAGTCGATTAGGCTGGTGATCCAGTGACCAGGACGGATAAGTTGGGGTGTGATGGTTGGAAGGGAGAGTTGATGTGGATAGCGATGACCGCGGCGGATAAGAGCATTTGCCGCCTAACACGCCCAAAGAGACCAGTGATCGCCGGAGTGGAGGACCCGGTTCAGGAAAGTCACTTTTCGATGCTGAATAATGTCGACGAACCGCTGATACCCGTGGCAACCTTCACACGCAGGGTGGCACCTCACTCGCAGGGCGGAAGAGGTTCTCGAGTTGCTATGACTTCGTGTCTTGGTCCTACTTCGTATCTCAGCGGCGAAGAACTTGTCCAGCTCTTAGCACGGGGCTAAGGAGCAGTAGGACAGAACCCCCACGAAGGCCCAACGGTTGTAGAGACACTTGAAGATAACCGTGTTGACAGAGCGCGCCGACGCCTTCTTTATCGAGATCGCCCGGATAGCAATGATTAGCTTCTGTTTCATGAGCGCGAAGGAGGTCTAGTCGCCCTGATTGATCGGATATTCGACCCCGAGGCACTTGAACGTTCCCTCTGACTTGATGGGAATGCGCGCGGTATCCAGCCTGAACCGTATACCAGAATACACGGGGGTTCAGAATAAGCCCGCGATAGCAATACGCCCGGAGCGTATGCGACGCTATTGATAGATTAAATACCATGGCATAATTGGAGACGAGCTCAGTGCGCTGGATCCCTTCCAAAGTGGGCCAAAGGATTGCAAGTCGTCCGCAAAGCAGATATCCCGCGCCACGGAGTAAGACCGGTCTGGACGACGTAGCAAGAAATGGTGGTCTGAGGAGGGGGTATTTTTGAGCATGGTGAGCTAGACATCAATCACTGCGAGCCAGGTCAAGGGGCTTCGGATGTCCCCATTCTTACCGGTCGTTCCGCGTTCCGGGGGGTTGAAGGCAAACGGTTGAACTCCGACGAGGCCCTGCAGGTTCCAGCGCTCCAGAGCAAAGCCGGTGCGTAAGATGATATAACCGGCTGCTAGAAGGACTGATGAAGGGCTTGGACACCGAGTCGAAGAAAGCCATCTTCATGTCCCAGGAACGCCCAGGATAGTGAGGCCGTCGTTTATCCCAGGCGGCCTCGAGAGAAAGATTCTGCTCGTTATAGCAGCCAGGCATTGCAGCATAGGACTAGATTATAAGCAAGAAACAAACAAGAAATCCTGAGGGGAGGAAGAACTAGTCATACGACTTCTTGCTTACAGCCATTGGTGCTGGGATCATGATAACAAAAGTTCACCGTCGAGGAGAACAGGAGGCACCATTCAAGAAGCGGTGCGGCGGTAATACTAACGATACTATTATTATTTTACCTCCCGGAAAATCTGACACCTTATTTAGAATATGTAGGCATGGGCAGAACCACTCAAATGTCTACTAATTAAGAGCCCTCCATGTGCCAACTGGCAAACCCCGTGACCGAGTGGGGGTAGGGGGAGGCCGCCTCCACCCGAGGGCGTCGGAAAGGCCTCCCCCGGGGAGGGTTAGTACGCAACGACGTCCCCAACTAGGTGGAAGGGAACGCGCGTACCACCCCCGGGGGAGGGCACTCCTACTGAAGGGGCACCACAGAAGGGCGGGAAAATGGCAGTGTTGTAGCTCGGTGCACAGAAAGAGGTGCCAAGAGCACCGGCAGATAAGGCGGGAATGGCGTGGTCACAGTGCAACAAGTGAGACGCATGACGCAAAAATGCTGGCTACCACACCGACCGAGACCAGGAAGGCAAAATAGACGAAAAGCTCCGCATTGCACGTCGGACTGGCACCGCAAGTTGGGCGAGAAACAACTTGAGGTGAGGGGGCACGCGGTCTGGAAGCGGCGCCACTAAGCTGGCGCTTAGGCGATTCGGCCACTCCGCATGTGCCAGCGGTGTTGCAAGCTGACCCAAGCTGGACCCGCTCCGGTCCCGAGAATCTTTCATCGCGTAAGACAGGGGCGACCAGCACGGTCTCCGGCAGCGCCTTCATCTGAGGAGAAACTAGCACGTGCTCTGGGGGCTCGTCCGGCGGAGGGGGAACAAGCACGTTCTCTGGAGGCGCCTACGGCGGAGGGGAAACAAGCGAGTTCGCTAGGGGCTCCTCTGGCTGAGGAGGAACGGCGCGAGACTCGGCAGGGTGATCCCACGCCTCCTCCACATCGTTTAAAAGAGCAGCCCAGATAGAATTGATGATGTAGCCCCAAGGATCCGGAGCACCAATGGTTTCAAAAAGGCTTTTGATTAAGTCCATCTGGGTAGAGGAGAAGTAGCCCAGCAGACCTCGCGAACTCTCCCTTGGGTCTTCGGCGATGGCTTGATGGCGAGAGAGCTAGGGGACAGCGGCAGGAAGACATGGGAGAGCTTGCCGGACTTGATCTAAGAGTGTTGGGGGACATACGTAAATCTCAACACTAATCCACTCCTCTTGGTGCGCGCGGAGAAGTCGCCTCTACGTTGAAAATGAAACAGCATCGCCAGCATCCTTCAACATAAAAAACTTTCTCTGGGAGGCTCTGCTGGGCCTCGAATTGTTGCGAGAAGCCTAATGGGTATACATGATGGATCTGCAAAAGGCCAAAGATTTTTTCCAACAATTCAAGCTTTCCAAAATCCTTTAAAGTAGTCTGGCATAGTTGGTCAAGGGAGAGATTAGAATTGAGGCGAAATTGTGCCTCAGGGTTCCCAAATCCTGCTAGACTAGCGCTCAACTGATTTGTCTGTGGACGTGGAGGACTGAATAAATTCGTCGCTAAGTTGTTGGGAACGCTCCGAAAATCTAGCGAGCTAGAAAATGGCAAATTGAGTATAGATAATTCGGCACCAGAGCGATTTTGCGAAGAATTTAGGTCCGGGGTTAACTCATCGTGCGCGCCGAACCTAAATTGGGGCGCTGCTAAATTAGAAAGTGGGAAACGAGCTAGGAAGTTGGCACCAAAGCAACTCTGCGAAGAATTTAGGGCTGGTGTTAATGGCGGGTGTGCTCCATACCTAAATCCTTGCGCAGCAACTTCTTCACCACCAAAATGGGGTAATTTGGTGTGTATGACTCGGGGTGTCGGATCATTGGAGTGCACACTACAAGTGTCTGTAGAGGGGATGGCGCCAGGAGCGCGAAGACCTCTCCTTGTCTCTAAGCCTGTATTGCTCTCATCAACAGGTGGAAAATTGAAAATGGTGCCCTCTGCAACATATGATGAGGTGGACACAGTTACCCCAAATAGGAAGCCAGGAGATGGAGAGTGAGCGCCAAACTTAAAGTCGGGTGGGAAAGGTCGGGAAGGGGATTGAAGGTTGTTGACACGAAAACAGTTGCATTCCATATTCCCTGCTTCCTCAAAGTTAAATCTTGGGGCCGTGAGATTGGTAGCTGAAGTCCAAACTGGATGTTGCTCCCAAAGGTCCTCGGGATGGGGAGCAATGTCCAAAGTGGACTTGAGCTCATTATCAGGGCCAGAATTAAAAAATTTTGGATTCTGACTCGAAGGAGAATGCAAGTTTAGACATCGTTGAAGATAAGATTGAAAACCTGCTTCGTTTCTCTGTTTGCAAGCTCCAGCCAAGAGCGTTTGACGATCAGGGCCATGCATCTTCCGAGCAACAACTGAAGATTCTGCAATGACCCTTTGAAGGTATTGCTGATACAGGGGATCACCGTCGTCAATAATGTTAAAAACAACCTGATGAGTTGGGTCAGGCTCCCGAAACTTAAAATCTTGCTCATATTGCTTTCGATAAAAATTTAGGTTCTGGCTGATAAATTCGTTTTCACCGAAATTTGAAATTTTATCCCTTTCGGGGTTGACCTGGCTCACATCAGTAGACCAAGCACTAGAAAAAACTGAATCTCCACCTGCAGGAGAGTTAACCGAATGTTGTAACAACACTGGGTTGTCTGGTTGGTTTCGAGTTGCTCTTTCCAAAATTTTTGGATATAACGATTTCCGCATCTTTGTTGGCGACCGGAATTTTAAGGACTGAAATACAACGAAATAAGTACCTTATATGCAAATCCTGAGTCGCAACCTCTCAGAACTAGAGTTGAAAAAATTGTTAATAAAGCTGGTGTCAAAACCGCCACACGTTTTTAAAACTATTTTACCTCCCACGAAGAGGAAAGTCAAGGCGCCGACGAGTACGATGGAACAAGAATTAATTGGGCGGAAATGATACTGAAGATGCTATTTTTAATTTTCCTTTCGCGAAGAGAAAAGAAAAGGCGAATAGTTCAATGGT
>VKHC01000110.1:0-18702 GCA_015143735.1 Synura sp. LO234KE | reverse complement strand
CGTATCCGACAGATAAATTCCTTGTTGCAAAGACCTTTGACAGAGTTGTCCGCAAAAAGGCGGACACAATCCTCGCTATCAGAGAGGAGGTTTAAGTTCCAATTATGGCCTGTGCTGCCTGGCGACCAGGGGCAAGGATCACCTGAAGTGCGTGGTATATAGCACTGAGTTCACCCGTATTTTTAGTGGGACTCGAAGTTTCTAGCCAATAGTCCTCTTTGGGATCTGTCATCACCGGACCCCAGGAGTCGACCACAGCATCCGGGTGTATACACACATGAACTCCCTAGCCAGCCGTACCTGATGCATTTAAGGTAAATTCATCGGTAAACATCGTGGCGGTCGGAGAGGGTAGTGGAGGTTGCCCTAGCGTGACGACATTCTTGACAAATTTGTTTCCGGGTTATGAACCGCTGCGCCGACTACATCGTTTGACAATGGGAATAATCTATATAGACAATTCGGACAAACGTTGAGAGAGAAACGGGAAAGAGTCCTCCACCGCTGGGGTGGCAAGAAATGACGGGAGAACGAACGGGACTGCAACTTAGATACCAACCTATGGGGGCGTGTTGAAAAGATGAAATGTGACCCTCATACGATATTGTATTGCAACACTTCTTCCAGCTGAAGAAAATTAGGAACCCAGGTGGGAAGAAGATCACCGACTGCCAGGTCTGTCACAGTGTCACCATTGCCGGGAAAACTTGAAAGGGGGAATTATCGGACAGGACGGCACCAACCAGAGGCGGCGTGTACGTGGAGTGCGGCATTCTACGCATACCAAACTCAATTTTGGCCTGAGAAGAGAAGGGCCGAGGCGAGATGGAGAGGATCTCAACCTCCAAGATGGATATTCAAAGGAGGGTACCAGGGGTAACGCGCCACGAATAACCAGGGAGAAGCGGGATGGTACTATCACATCACGGCGGCCAGGGACCAAGAGTTGGCTGAAATAAGTCCGGAAGTGGACCCCAGCCCCACGACTGAAGGTCCGGACACCACTGCATCAAGTCAAGGAACAAGTGGTAGTGGTGATCGTTCAGATATCGGGTCTGTTGGAAAGGCCAGCGCACCTCCGCCAGACCAAACAGAGGGGACTTCTGGAAGATGTCAGGCGCGCCCGGGGATACTAGGCGAACTAGCAGTGCTGAAGCTGGTTCTCCGTAAGCGATGAGACTCAAGACCCACTGGTTCTGTATTGTCGGTGATTAACATTCTTACCCATCAATATTTTCATGACAGCACGAGTGAGCCGAGCGGGCAGAGACGCTGGCGGACTACGGCGGCAGTCATCGGTGGACTAAATACCATTCTATAGAATCGACTCTTTAGAAAAAACTCGATAGAAAACCGTAAATAGAATATTTTCTATAGAGTCACGGTAATAAGAAACCGAAAATAGAAAATTATAATAGAATGGCGGTAGTAAATCCATGCGTAAAATTTATTACCCAGCCAGTATTTGCAACAAACTAAAATGGTTGTCGGAAAATATTGAGTGGTGATTGTCGTCACTTCCCAGAAAATTTTCTTTCGTGGTGCCCCGGAGATAGGTATAGTCACCTCAAAAATGAAAATTCAATATATTCGGGAAAATGACTGGTTTCGAGGACAAAATATAGCTAAATCTTTTACTTTTGCGTACACCCGGATGGCATCCTCCTCCATTCACAACAACCATCTGTTATCCCCCCCCAAAAATACTGATTAGGGATAGCAACTTTTGGAATTGTTGCGTGCTTTCGTCTCATGAAATCTAACTTAATTTTACCAACAAGAATAAGATTTTTTCGTCCCAGTGGGCGTTTTGTTGGAATATTTGCTATCGCTCACGAGTGCTATATACAAGGTACAGAGAAAGAATCTTAACACAAATATGATTAATTAATTGCAAACTTGAGTATTAGATGAATGGCGACAGTAAAATGGTGTAAACATGCGCGAATGAAGGTATCATATTTCTTTTCAGTCACAGTAAAGTGATGAACAAAGCCTTTCAACAAAGACGATTCCGCTAGGCAGCATTAAATTTCACCGATGACAGGGTACAAAAACATTAAGCGCTTCCACTCGCATCGCGTGAAAAATGAAGTGGGCACAAGTCGAGCGCCGGCCCAATCGCGCTTTTGTCGTTCCCTTCACCGAGGAGTTCCGAAACCCTTCTTGTTAGTCGACTGCCCTTGGACACTTCCTTTCGCTTTCTTCTTCGTGTCTCGGATCCTCTCCCTATCCCTGTCGCCTTCGCTGAGCTCATCCAGCAATCCTCGACTAACCGGGACAGGGGCAGGCCCAGTGACTTTTCCTTTGTGATCGTCTTTACCCAAGAAGAGACGATGCTTCACCTCAAACTCGGTTTGGTATTGCTCTCCAGCAGAGGAGCTGTCCAGATATGCAAATATAAACCTGAAATCAGCATAATACGACCGGGATAAGAATGATTTGTGGTGGAAACACTTCGGTGCGCTTGCCGTTACCCAAGGGCTTCTCTCTCAACAGTCGTAAGTTCCGGGTGCCAAAATCGTATGAGCAAGACTAGCCTAGGTGTGGTTGCCTCATTCATCGTGCTGTGCACTATACTTGTATCGAATACGACGGCCTCACCATTCTGCCCATTGACAGTGCCATGGTTAGGAATAGAGAAATTACATCAGCTTCGGAATAAAACCTATTACCTTCCAATAATATTTGTCGCGTCCGACCTGAATCCAAGCTTTGTTTCCCTCCGGCACATCGAGTCCAATGTGACAAGTGATAATGAAATTATTTCGGTCGCTATGCGGCTTAATGCCGGACATCGCATTCTGTTTGGCGAAAAATACCTCAACAGAAGGAGTTTCATATTTCTCCAAAAGCTTCATAGTTTGAGGGAAATCTTCTAATCGACTATCCTCCCATACACCTCTATCTTGTAGACCAAGAGTCTTCCACTCTGGTCCATACGTAGCTCCGGCGGAATCCCGAGCAGAGAGCCAATGATTATTGGACAGCTGCATCTTTTTGTCGTACATCTCCACCTCTGATAAAATCTCGCGATAATGAGGCTCGAGTTTCAGGGCCCAAGGGTGATTTTTCATATCGTGGAAGCATATTGCCGACAGTCCCGAAATATAGCAATCTGCTTTTTGGACCACTTCACCTACCTCATCAAGTTTTTCCTCAAACACCTTCCCAGCAGAAAAATTATCCCAACACTCGATTACTCTTTGAACACCTGACTGACCAAACTTCTCCGTCACTGCTAATTTGATTCGATCGGAAAGTCCCATAAACAAGTTGGAAATAAGGCAATTTCCGAGAAATATGAAATGGGCAAACAAGAGCAAAATCAAATAACTAGACTTATTCCACATTTTAAATTAAACTTTATGAACAATTAAAAAAAAGTAGCCAGAAGCATTAGTAATTCTGTACATGCAGTTAGATACCAAGATACTTATATTTGCAACATGAAAGTTCCAGTAAATTACAATGTGTGAGTTTGAAGCATAAAATATCATAATATGAAATTGATATTTTGAAGCATAAAATATCGTAATATGAAATTGATATTAAGTTGCTACGAGACTTTCTTGTGCTTTCATCACTCTGATTCTCTGGTTTTTAATAGCTTAGATCAATCTAAAATTGTAATATTCACATGAGGGATTGGTTGCTCATATTTCTCGTAGTAATCCTCACTTTAACAGGCACGATAAGTTACAGAGCAGCAACAGCGGAATCCGCCATATTTGGAAACCAAAAGTCCTCTAGATTGAATTCAAGTAATACTTTACTGCGACAAAGCTCTGATTTCGTATTAGATACAGTTAATATGAAGCTTAGTCTCTATAATCCATCCTTTCTCCGATGGAAAAATAAATTCGTTATTTGTTCCCGTTTCCTAGCTACACCTTACAGTTATGAGTACACTCGAGATAAATTAGGCTGTGCATGGTATAACTTCAACGTGCGAAATATTTCCCATTTCAGCCTGCTAAAGAAGTATCGAGCAAGTGAGTATTTATACGGGGAGGATCCCAGGATAATATTATTCAACGGTGATTCAATATTTTTGGTGTTTAATTATATGAACGAGACAGTGTGGCCCTCGCGAAGGATGTGTTTCGTGTCCGTTACAGCAGCTTTGTCTGATGTGACTTCAATATATTATTCAAATAGCCCGACAACCTGCCTTACTGTCAATGGCAGTCTGGGCCGACTTGAACAAAAGAACTGGTCGCCTTTCTTGTACAACGAATCCGCCTACCTAATTTACAGCATTAATCCACATCGTATTATTCGTGTCCCGGAGTTAGCGTGCAACAAGACTTCCCTTCCCTCTTCCCTATTGCCATCTGACGTCGTTGTTTCTATCACTTACTCCTCTATATCGGACATGGTGTCTGCGCACATTGATAAGTGGGTGGCGCAGTTCGGAGATATCCGAGGAGGTACTCCGGCGGCTCTGCTGCCAGACAACAGCGCGTATTTGACCTTCTTCCATTCTAAACGCCGGCTCAAGGGACGAGCACGAGCCACCTACTTCATGGGCGCGTACACCTTCCTCCCCACCCCTCCCTTCTCAGTTCTCCAAATCAGTTCAGCGCCTATCATAGGAAAGGGAGTCTACAGCGGCCGTTTCGCTCCTCAACCCTTCGACTATATTATCTACCCTACCTCCTTCGTGATGAGCGAGGACCAGGCCACTCTGAAGCTCTACTTCGGTCGCCAAGACGAAGAGACCTGGTATTCTACCCTCAATGTGACTCATTTGCGCCACAGTCTTGTCCCCTGACCCTTCGGTCCTCCCACTCTAAGCGCTGCGGCCTTCCTGTGACCTCGTACCAGAACCACCCGACACGTCTTCTCCCTGGTACAGCGTTGGGCGATGTTCCATGCGCTAGAAAAGGTTAGAGGGAAAGCTGAGCGAAGTTGGACCAACCCGTCAGTCTCCGACTACTGAACGCTCTCGAAATACCTTTCGAAACGGCTACCTTATATTGTAAAGGGGCCCTGCCTGGAGTCATCCGCAAACTATTTTAAAGTGTTCGGATATCGCTTTGACTGGGCTGTTTAGAGGCTTGCCCTCTCCTCTTTCTCCCAGCCTTACTGATAAGGTACATACTCCCGTAACACCAACTGCGATTTGGTAACGAACTTCCAGGGCAAGCGCTCTGAATCCGCGATTGCTATTCGCCAGCGGACCTCTCCAGTGCACTGCACAGTATGAGAATTTATAGAGATTCAGTTAAGTTGCTGTAGATGACTAATGCCTGGAGATCACTACGCGTCAAGCCGTCATCTGAAAACCGCGCACGCCTCGAATGGGAAGCGGGTGGAGCTCGGCGTAAGATCTTACCGTGGGTGCACTTCTTGCAGCAGCTCCCTGTGAATAAAGCCAACTTATATTTTGCAAGAATAATTAAGGTCTTATTAACCTCCTGACTATCTTATATTTAGATTACTGAGCAAGAGGAAATGAAAAAAGGACATCTCCAAATGAAGAAAAACTTTATGAGGACCTCGTCCTTTTGAGGAGCAACGATTGTACCCATCGTTCGTAGACAATAGTGTTTTTACATACAGCTATCAGAATAGTGTTCGTGTAGCACCAAAATGTTTACCAATTAGCTATTTTTAGCTGAAACGCTAGCAGAGCTTATTTTCACGATTTGTTCGCTCCTCAACCCTCCTCGTCGTAGCATAAACAGGGGGGGGGGAATAGTAATAAGTAGCGTCACCGTATTAGGAATACTACGAGGAGTAAATATTATCAAACTACCGCTGGAGTAAAGACAATCTCTGGCAAGACATTTTCTTATCGTTGGTTACTTTGCCTCAAAGCAGGTGGATTCGACTTTCTTTTCGTCGCCGTCATCCCGCTGGTGGTGGGAGGGTATTTTCTTGTGCGTCTTTCAATCACTATGCCCAGGCTGACTTTAGTCCTAAATTTCATATCTGCCCCAACTTCTTTGGATATGTTTCTGCGGGAAAAAGCCTGTGGCAAAAAAAATATAGTGCTCTACCGTGGATAAGAACATGCCGTATAAAAACTATTTTATTAAGAAGCACTATTGCTCGTGGTGATCATCATGGCACATACTCCTACCGGCTGGTGGTTTACAATCATCGCCTGGAGCATTTCTACTAGTCGGTCATGATTTACTATTATACAATTTATTGAGGTCATTCAGAAGGGAACACGACTTTCACCGAAGAGGTAATCCGATAAAGCAGGTATACGTATTACGAGCAACAGAAAAGCATTTCTCTTCATAATTAATGAGCAGGAAGTGTGCAGTGTGCACACTTCCAACTGCGGCGTCAGTTCATAGATATTCGCGATGAAAGATGGTGAATTAACACAAAATGTGTTCGCAATGCTCCTACCCAGTGACATTTGAAATGGAACTATTCATGGGACATTCCTATTAAAGTAGGACATACGAATTGTCCGATCCCGATTTTAACCGGGACGTTGTTATCTATGTCACTTCTTGTTCTCTGTCCCCACCGACACAAGGCTCCGAAGGTGACCGCCGGGGACCCCGACTGAGAGTCGCGTTGGCACATGAGATTCACCTCATTCTCCGCCGTCAACGAAGCCATCGCATATAACAGCTCTCTGTCCCTACCGTAACGGAAGTTGAGACAATTGAAAGGCCAGGTTCGACTCCCCCCCTCCCACCAGCATTCCTCTCACCTCTCTCCAGTAAACGGGTTCACATTGATCGCTCCACACCGCTGACATGGTGCCACCACGTCCACCTCCACCGCTTGACTGCCATCGCCGAGCCCTTCGACAACCATACTTCTCCAATTCTCCGGGTCACACTCCAGGTCCCCGCCCTTCCGGTCGCACCCACCTTCATCGGAGGCTCCGGGGACCTGGACATCTATCTCAACCTCTGCCTCTCCCCCTCGCTCTGTGCTGTGTGCACGTGCCCTTCTCCCCACCACAAGGTTGGGTCGGTAGTTCTCGAGGTAGCTCATCTTACCAGCCAGCCGTCGTGCCAGGGACTGCACGGAGAGGATGAGAGACCCCAACATCGGGAGGAATACGACAGTCAAACGAGGTCCCTAAATTGAGTAAAACGAACCACGTCCGGGCCGATCGACAGGTGGTAATGTAAAGGACCTTGGCGGATAATCCTCGACCTCAATAGTGGTTTAAAACTACGGCAGAGAGTTGGGACACGGGAACATTCATGAGGGCCACGGTGACACAAAAAAGACCCTTCCTACTACATGCTGGAGCAGGTGTTGCTGGTGCATCGCGTATAACAGTAACGTTCCCATCACATATAAGTGGTTGCAAGTCACGAAGTAATTTGCAGGTAGACTACGTAGACGGCCGAGCAAATAATGTTTTACGACAAAACCTACAGAGCGGTCCGACGAGTCGTATACACAAGGAGACAAGCACAGCAGAAAGCAAATTGTGCCATGCAGCATTCCCATCGTTTGTTCCAGATCTCACCCCCGCTTGTAACAGACCTGTTTGAGTAAGCGCCATCGATCGTAGGAGAGCACCAGGAGCTCCGTCTCCTCCTCAGGACCTCGGACATTCGAAAAGCTCCGCGCATCCATCGAATCCACAGTGGGCCGTTTGGTCACCAAATGGTTGGGCTGTTCCCTCGATGGCAAACGCACAAGTCTACAAGTCTGTCCTAAGAAAGAGGTGAGCCAGTCGTTTACACTGATCCCAGATATGGATGACACGGACACGGCGCGGATAGTAGGCGATCCCGGTCCACACAAACGAACGGGCATAGTCTCTGGCTGGTCGCCCTCATTCTGAGTACTGGTCAGCTCTATCGGCACCGCAACATCCGGCATTCCTGCGGCCTTGAGAGTCAACCGACCGGAGCGCAAACAAAGGACGGGTCTCACGAGGGTCAGACGGGGACACCGCCTAGCCGTGAGCACCCGCCATACGACGCCCTCCGGATCACCGGCAGCCCCTGTCACCGCCATGGGAGCTTGGTGAGGAGTGACCACCGCCCACTGACGGTCCAGATAGAGGCCGTAAGAGGAGCAAGGCCAGTGCTGGTCCACGAGGTATCCTAATGAAACCGTCGCACATGGGACACGCGGTTCATTCGATTACTTGAGGGTGCAGCTGTCAGTCCTATTCGTTAAGGAGGCGGACTGCTTTATAGCTTATCCGTTTCATACGAGAAAAGTGGACTCACCAGCACAGCTCTTGACTGGATATACCACCACGCACAGTACCATATATTCTGGTCCGTCATCATGATTCCCCAAGTCTGTCCTATCCAGCACTTCTTGACAGCGCTCTTGTAAAGTAGGTCCACTGAGGTCCGAGTCACCGTCAGGGTGACCTATCCTTACCCCCCACCCCTTCCGGGCCTTCTCGAGGTCCAGGTCTACGTATGTCCGCTCGAGAAAGGCGATCAGTCGCTCGCAGTCCGACCACGAGCTGCACAGTCCCAGACTTGCCCGCACTGCCCCCGTGTGTCGACCCCCCAACACGTCGCCCTCTACCTCCTCCAACGGCGACGCTGTCTCCCGGTCATGACCTTGACCATGTCCATGTCCCAGCGCAGAGTGAGATCCACAGGTCTTCCCCGCCAAGAGGTTGGCCCGCACAGTTGCAGCATTCATCCGGAGCCCTTCTTGACAGCCTCCCACAGAACAGAAACAGCCTATAGGATCGAAGGGCAGAAGGCATTCACATGACTCTGGTGAGAATAGAGAGAGATTAGGAGTAAGCCGCGCAGCGAGGAGGAGATAAAGTATTGCGGTGGTGGCGAGTATTCGGACATTAGTGGCCTCTGCACCCAGAGATATGTTATAAATCTCCTCGGGGAGCTACGGTGACTTTCATGTCTTATCCATCATACTAATCTAGGTTATGCTTTTGCGAGTATTCCCCAACAATTCGGAAGTTAATATACAAGGAGAAAGGTAGCGACTGTTCCTGAACCACTGCTATGTCGACCAACGGTCAACGGTCATGTGACTCCCACGGGTCGTACCGCTCCGTAATTGAATGCCGTCGGAGGCCGCCGTCTTGGCAACGGAATCACTGCCCACCGGGGAGCCGGCGGAGTCCCTATCAAGAGTTGAACCAGTGCGGAGTTCAGGTGATGAGAAAGTGAAGCGATACGTTGAGGGTATATTACCAGATGAGGAAGCTGACGATAGGTCCTAAAGGCAGGGGAGGAAGGAGAATGAGGATAAGCAGGGTGGGGGCGTCGCTGGGCGGAGCAAATCTCGCCTTGCTTAGTCAACAGCTCAGGACGGTTAAAATACTCTCCCTCTCCGTGTGCCGCCTCTTTCGTCTTCGTCGGACGGTGGCAATCGTAGCGGCTAAGCAGCTCACAGACTGCTCGACCGTTGGAGTGACTCAAGCGACACAGGTGCCAGGCCAGTCTCTGAGCCAAGTAATGTGAATGCCGTTGAACAGCCTCCATTCCCCCCGCCCTTCGGATCATGGCATAGCCGTGCTTCAAAGCTAACATGCATCATATATTGACGCGGGCGAGTTAAGCATATTGCGGCTATTTTGGACATGTCTGCAAGCAGGTTACCATCAGTGGTCGTATTAGCCCACTCCTACAGAGGTCTCATAAGGACAGGAAGATTCACTCACCGGCGATTCCGTGAAAATTGGGAGTACCGTCTTCCAGGAGTCCTTCCAGTTGTAGCGAAGGTCGTGGGATGGTGAACATGACATCGGCCGCTGCTCCCAGTATGGTTCCGCCGCCGTGATACCTGCAGAGACATCAACATCAGAACGAACCAATTCATCGTTGCAATCATTCACTTCGTGATTCCATCACTTATCACATCTTGTCTTATCCGATTGAGATCACTTCTATGCTAAGGTTTGCTGGAAATACCTCTTTTGAAGCAAATGGGAAACATCTCTTCTCACAAGGAGAGCTCCAAGCCCGGACGGATAACCAAATATTTTGTAAAATGATAAGGCGATAAAATGAGGACGACCTTTCTCAGGGAGTGAAGAAATATCAAATGGAGAAGTAGCCATTAATTTGGCTGCATCGAGGAGCCATAGCCATTCTCCTGCTAACGTTTCGTCGGTGATGTCGCCGGCGACAACATTTCTATCCTCTTGTACATTCATCCATGCTGACATGGACCTACGGGCAAACAATTCTGACATATAACTTAGGTCGGCCTTATATCCACAAAAGTTCGATTCTCCTGCAACAGTTACCAAATTATAGTGACCAATATCATTTAACTGATGGACACAGTTCTGTTTATGTGCTACGTTTAACCCAGAATGTCGAAAACTTGTGGTTGGTAAAGATATTACGTTATCAGCAAAATGTCGAATCCCTAATACAGAAGTATGCGCACACATCGGATAACAATACACACTTTTCTTGGACCACGGAAACGATTCTGCCACAAGTTCACAAGATTCAGTTGCTCCGGAAGTAAACAGGACAGAGTACTGAGAAGATTCGGCATTTACAGATGATAGCACCATATCTCTTGTAGCTGATATTACCATGTTGGAGAAGTTACTAAATTCTCCAAACGAATGTGGGTTCCCCATATTTTGCGTTGACAATTCCTCAAACACATCCTTTAATAACTGCTTAGAGGGAAGCGTTGTCCCAGCATGATCTAAGTAGCATATTCCTTTCAAGTTAAAATCATCTCGAGAAATAAAGCTTTCGATATCATTCCTCATTGTGTAGCGAAGAGGAACACGTCGCGAAAATAAATTTACTGAACAACGTCGAAGCGATGCATTTTTCCAAAAAGCACTTCGTTTTCAATTTGGTTATGAGCTTTCTCCAAAATAAATCAAAAGGTCAGTCACTGATTTCACATATTCTTTTTATGACACCTATTTGCATATTTAGAGGGCAGCCGTCCTTCCTTTTTTAAGAGGCCCAAAACCGATGAAAGGGATAACTCCCCTTTCGGATTACCTCAAACTACAGAGGACAAAAATGACAAACACAACACAAACAACGGTAACTTAGATAAAAATGGTTTTGTTTCTGCGTGACAAGACGTAGGTTTTACGTTTTCGAGATGTTCTCGAGAAGAATCGGCCATAACAACAGAACAAATAAATCGATCATTTGATGGTAATTAAGAATATATTACATTAAAGCTATTAATGTCTATTTCTTAAGGTAATCGAACTCAGAGTGGTGAACTTGCGAATATTCAGGCAATAGGTTCAAAGCGTCAAGAAACCTCTATGCAGGACTCGCGGGATGAGGTCCCAACTAATACCAATACCAATAGTAACAGAGACGGCCGATTTTCTAAGACCGCAGTTCCTGTACTCCGATTTAACAGCAACTCAGATAATAGAAAAGTGGTTGAAACAAAGAAATTCGAATCGAGCTCCAGCTTTAGCAGTTTCCGTAACAATACCAAATCATTTGGATTTACAAAGCAAGAAGTTTTGAATCAATCCCCGTTACCTTCTACGACAGAAGAAGTAAGTCATTCTATTTCAGTGTCCTAAATAAAATTTGTATCCCATCTCTGCCGAATATGATTAGGGACCCCGTAAAGTACCATCGTTCAACAATGTTTCCCGAAGAATCGCTGAATCGAACGCACAAGATCCTTCCGGACAACAATCCACTGACTCCTCGAACATTCCATCTACTTCTAGAATTGTCTCATCTTCTCCAGCCTATTTTACCACTCATCGTTGTGTGACCCCGGCGACCTCGCATAACCCAAGAGCTGACGATAATGGTAGCAGCAGAGGGACCCATTCTGTGTTAGGCGGAATTCCTTCCCATTCCAACAGCATTCGCCATGAATCTAGAAGCTCAAGGGAGGAAAAGGGAGCATTGCAATTACAATCGTATCATAAAGATGTGCGAGAAGGGGAAGTAGACAGTGATGATGGAGGAGAGGGTACGGGGCTCGATGCCTGTGCAGAAGAACAACAGGAGAATCGTTCCGTCGATGATTCGAATGAAGTGCTGTCAATGAATGAGGAGGAGGCTGGAGAGGAGGAGGCTGGAGAGGAGGAGGAGGAGGAGGAGGAAGAAGTTGAAAAAAAGACTTGTTCGGCTTCGGAATCACTACCAAAGAAAATTGTTACCCCATACGCTGCTCCCCCTCCGGCGCAACTGCGCAACGTGTTTAGCCCGGAGAGGGGAGAAAACGATGAGGATGATGTTGACGTGGCGCGTCGTCGTCTTTCGTTCTCTAGACCACCGCTTCCAGGCGCCCCCTCGTTCTCAAAGGAAGGTGCCCAGAAGGGGGTGAGGTACGTGGCTGGCAAATATCAGCGTGCGCCAGTCCCCGCTTCAGTGGCTCCGTCCGACTTCTCTAAGATCTTGGACGCGCTACGCAACGGTCTGGTGGAGAAGCGGGAGGTGTTGGAGCAAGAGCGATGTGGACTGGAGTTGTCCCGGGAGAGAGTTCTCCTGCACAGAGCCAGGTACGTCAGCATCTCCATCGCACGCTTCGCTTTATCGCTTCACAACACGTGCAGCCCCCTTCCTATTTCCTTGAATATCGATGAAAATGCACGTCACTCGTCGAGGACAAGCAAACTGTTTGCTGCCACGCCGTAGGCTTGTCTTTGAATTGCCCATTCTTTGTTACATTTGCTCTCCAATGAATGTCTTGCAGGTTGCTGGAGAACGATGTGATGCCTGAGTTCAGTGCGTTGGCCTTGGAATGCGGCAGAAGACTCGCCAATCTTAAGCATCGTGTGGCCACAAATGAATAATCGGCCCTCCACTGCTACACGAGACCTTGATACCTTTAGTCAGAGATTACGAATTGAAAATAGATTCAGAATATGAAACAGCTAGTAGTAACAAACTCCAAGCAATCTTTCCCACCACGAAAGAGCTTTTTCTTCTTCACCATGTTTAAATCGCGGGTACTGGGAGTCTGCTTTGATGGTGACAATTTGGAAAGCGAGTCCCAAGCATAGAGATACCAATTAAAGTAGCCGCCGATAGCGGCGAAAAGCAGGGCGGCGGGGAAGTTGCCCTACTTGCTTTTCTTTTCTTGTCTTCTGCAGCGAGGGGCAACGACCGTCCGGTGTAGCTGAAAAGCCAGGACCCTGGCGATCAATCCAATTCTAAAACTAACGATCACTACTCGTCAGCCAACATTCTAGTTAGGTGCGTGCGAAGTATCTTGTTGGTTCGTTGATAGCTAAAAGTAGGGTATTATCTGCAATCGATTTTCGCCAACGAGTCGAAATCGTCCAGCATTTGCAGCCGATGCAGAGTCAATCAAAGTACTTTTGTTTTACGGCTACTTAAGGGCGAGGACAAATCTTTCGCGCTAGAAAAAGGAATGATTTTTGCTAATATTAAACGCTAGAATACGAATTTGAAGAAGTAGCCCAAGAATCATTGATCTTGTACAGAATAAAGTCGACGGATTCTAATACGCTATGTGATGAGTTCGTCACCCATCGTACATTGCCGCAGCAAAACAGTCTCAACTCCGCAAATAGTCGAAAGCCCGCTTTGGAGCGTGCTCTGTCTTGAGTGCGCCCGTTACACCCGCCGCCTTGGGTCGGTTTCTTTTCTGCAATATAAGCAGTCAGTAACATCAGAACCACATATTTTAAACGATCATCCTAACTGCGAAGACCGACAACAGTTGTGCACTATGCGGGGACTGGCTTCCTCGCCCTCCCGTCCATCTCACCTCTTTCTCTTTCTTGCGCCCCAACGCAATCGAAGCGCGCTCGTCCAGCGTCAATCCACGCAGGAGTGACAACGTGTTTGTCACCACGTCATCGTATGTCGCCATGATTGGACCCGCGTACCCATCATACCTACGGAGAGGAGTACAATGGACAAGGATTGAGCAGGGTGTACTCGCAAACACAGTAATAAACTATCATGACAATGCAACAAAATGTCGCGTAGGCTATACAAGATAGGGTTACTCACGACTGGGCCTCGCTCTTCAACGCTTCAGAGTCTTGCTCCCGGACAAGCTTCTCCATTGTTAGCGACTCTCGGTCCCACTGCTGAGCCTTTTTCTCGAAGTCCACCGTCTGCGCGTAGGTGGCGTCTCGTCCCGCCTTACTCTGAAGTCACAGCATCATCCAGACACAAGGACACGGGTCAGAGTCAAAGATCAATATGAGTTCACACCGAGTGACTCAGCGGACACGACCAGTCCGACGGCAGTGTCACGGGACACACGTACACACCTTCTCCTCGAGCTCCTTCAACACCCGACGTCCACGTCGGATAACATTCCTGCGGTTCGTCGCAATCTTCCATCTGCATCGCTCGACACGCACCATTCTCTGCATCCTCCTCCGCACTCTCCTCTCGATGACCGCCGTCTCGGTCCGCCGCATCGCCTCCGCCGACTCCACCGCCTGCGCACACAAGTCATCCATCTCCAACTCCCCCTCCTCCAACTCCAGACTCAACTCTAAGATCTCCCTCTGATATTTACGATTCAGCGCTCGCCGTAACCGTATCTCGTGCCGCGCCATATTGCTCTGGTATGTCAGACATTCAAACTCGTGACCCATCGCCTCGCCCCATCCTTGATTCACGTCCTCCATAGAGATGCTGTTCAGTTCCTCCACCAGCACAGGCAGACGCATATTGGTTTCCACCATAAAATCGTCCAGATCCTTAATCCGTTCTTTGTTCCGAGCACACGTAGCGATTACCACGTCAAGATCTCGACGGATCTCTACCAAATCTTTCTCCAGATCCGTTCTGGAGTCTTTAATAGTGACGAGTCGGCGGGCCAAATGAATGGCTCGATTCTCATCCATCAGCTTCTCGAACCGCCTCAGATTTCGGAAGTTTATCCACGCCCTTTGAATGACCTTCGCGGCAAACACGCGTTTACCAGATATGGATAAGGCAAGGGATGGCAGTTTCATTCTGGCCAGACAGCCGCGGACAAAGGCCTGGCACTGCGTGGCCATTGCGTGCCGGTACAATCGCTGAGCCTCCTCCCACTGCCTGCGCTTCGCCAACAAGGATCGGTAGGCTCTGAAATGCTTCTGGATACGAACGGCGGCCGCCACGCGCACCAACAGATTCTGGAAGTTCATTCGACAGATGTACATCCGAGCGATCGCTTGCACCCGCACCACTGCCGGGAGGTATGTCCGTTCCAACCAGCGCTTGTGCTTCAGTCGGCCCGCCAGCTCTCGATCCAGTCGACCGCGGTACCTCCGCTGGATCTGAGTCGCGCTGTACCGGGCCAACATCGCCTCGTGGCGCCGCTTCAACTGTAACCGACGGAGAACAGCGCGGGTCCACCGCTGCAGGAAGTGCGCTGCCCGCCGCCTTCTCCGAAGCACCCGAGCGATCCGACGGCCTCGACTCCCCCGGTACACCCTCTGCAGCAGGAGAGCGGCCGGGCGGTCGATCCGATCTCTCAGCACGTCTTCCCACAGAGAAGCGATGCGCCGCCGGGACAAGTACCCGCGATACACCCTCTGGATCGTCAGTGCACTCGAAGGGAATAGACTCTGTACGAGTCGCAAGTAACCGTATCTGCGAAACCGCTCGATTCCAGCCAGCCACATACGCACACAGCTCTGAACCACCGTCGCGGCCTTATCATAACGACTTCGCCACCTCTCACAGAGCACGTACAAGAACCGTTTCATCAGCGGAAGGACGACAAGCCTCATCCTCTGTACCAGATACAGCCACGTTTGTCGAATCATCTTGCTGTGCTGTCTGCGGAAGAAGCGTTGCATACGGTGCACAGCCAGAGGACGCAGGCGGCGGAGCAGACGCACATACGTTCGACTGAACATCCCACGAGCTACCCGCTGAAGCGTTATGGTCGCATAGGCCCTTCTCCAGTACAGTTGCACAGCGCGCTCCCACGCCCGGATCCGCCACATCCTCTGCAGGCGAACGACATGTCGCTCCACTAGTTTATGAGAAATATACACCTCCTCGAGCATCTCCGTCTCCGTCCTCGTCCCAGAGTCGTACTCGGACCACTGGCGCTCCCTCGCCGCCTTGGCCCGAAGGATACCGATTGTAGTCCGGGGGAAACCGTCGGCGGAGGTGGTGGAGACCGGCGCCCGAAACCCTTCCATTTGAATCATTTTCTTGTTGTCATTCAACCGCTCCATCATTAAAGCTCGAACCTCTGCCGGCAAACCTTCGAAGAAATGACCATAGCTGAAACCGTTGCTTGTGGATTTCCCGCCACTGGAGGGAGATACGCCCAAGGAATCGAGTGTGACGGAGGAATGCGCCCTCGAGTCGTTCTTTCCTTTCTTCTTTTTCTTGCTGCTGCTAGAATTGGACGAATCTGTGATTCCGGCTAAACTCTTCAGCCTCTTTTTCTGAGACTTGGGAAGTGCGGCGGGCTCCACCCCCATGGCTCGGAGGCCCAGGTGAGTGCTCCCGAACCTCTCGGACCCTGGTGGCGTGTATTTATCGAACTTCCATTGTGAAGGAGTGCGTGCATCGACCATCAGCTTGACGGCAACCAGTGACGAATTCGCCCCACCCAAGGTCGATTCTAAAGAAAGATATCGAAATATTTCTAGACTGGACACGTTCGACCCAATATAAGAAAAATGACGCATTTTCGAAGGGGCACAAATCGCCAGGTTATACGTGCTGCTGCCCGATGAATCGTGTAGTATGGGGGAGCAGTGCTTTCCCATGGAATTTAGAAGGTCGGCATAAATAAGTAACAGACGGTCTAAATGGGCGAGTCGATCAAATGACTTGCTAACAATTGTTACAAGCAAATGCGAGCAAGAAATTTTTCTTATATCAACGGATGATACGGGTTTGAAAGTAACGTTCTCATAAGGGTTTGCGTCTCTATCCTTCGCCGCAATCTCGCAATTTTTGATAGCACTCCATTTTGATTTGTGTGAAGTTAAAAATTGCCGCATCGGTACAATTTCCAAGTCTTCATCTCTCGGCTTCATTTTATATATGAAGCTTTCCCACCTACCGCTGGAGATATTTTGTTCGACGATTAACGCGTTCTGTTTTCTAGGACCCATTCGGCGCCTCATCGCATACCAGTAGCTTTCATTCTTGATATCAACGTGTATTGGGCTTAGATTATCGGAGCGAGAGAGAATCAGCAAAAGACGCTGATGATTTGGCGCCAGATATTTCGAGGTAACAATATTTTGACGTTGATCTATTTCTTCATTCGACTTATCCGTATTTTCCGACGACCGGGATATTATAGAGCGCGGAGTTCCAAAAGACTTTCTTTCAGATAACATCATTCCCACTTATTTCAATCAGAGAAGAGAGGTACGAAAAAATTAGTGTTTTATTATGTTTAATCATATTTGTAACAGTTTGTTTGCGCTCGTTCCGATTCTGTAAGAATTAATTAATAGGATCGATGAAGCCGCAACAATGTCCATTACCACGAGCGGAGGATTAACGGTAAAGGAACTATGGAGCGTTGCGGGTTTTGCCACATGCATTCATATATCTGGGGAAAAGCTGTCCGAAAATATATTATTTGACTGCGGTATATGCAACCGGTCCACCGTCCCAGCCAAACATATTTTTATCACACACGGCCATGTTGACCACATAGGAGCAATTGTTAACCATGCCAGGGCGCGAGCACTAAGCTATTCTCCTGCGAATTACTATGTCCCTGAAAACTGCGTTGAGTCAATAAACTCCATTAAGGAAGCGTATCAAGCCTTAGACGAGCACGAGATTAAAATGAATATAATACCATTTCAGATTGGCGAATCTGTTAAATTAAATAACTTTTATGAAGTGTTTTCATTCCCTACCGTTCATCGTGTTCGAAGTCAAGGGTATGGAATAAAGTACGCAAGGAAAGTAATGCGGCGAGAGTTTCAGAATCTTGATAAGCGGCAAATAAATAAGTTACGGGAGGAGGGAGTGAACATGTTTGACGTCCAAGAAACTATAGATATCGTTTATTCCGGCGATACTGAAATATCTGGATTGCTGTCACCTGGAAATGAGTTCGTTTTCACAGCCGAAATACTGCTAATCGAGGTGACATACTTGGATGGGGACATTTCGAAAGCGCACCAATATGGTCACATTCATCTTCAAGAGCTCGTTTCAATTTACGAACGGTTCAGAAACAGACAAATCATATTTGTACACCTCTCCGCTCGGTATGGTCCTCACAGTAGGGCGCTCACAGTATTGCATCAACATCTTCCGGAAGCTATGCGTTCCTATTGCTCCGTCGCATTGTTCAGTCTGGGTAGTGACGAGCACGTCACGAGTCTAGAACGATTGGCCGAGAGTATACAAACTTCTCGGGTTGGCTGGGGGTGGGGCCGAGGAGGGAGAGGGCGACGCCCGTACAAACGTGCCTACCCAAGTTGAGGGATCACGAATCAACCCGTTTTAATATCTGTCTGAAGGATTCCCATTTCAGATAGATATGATCGACTTCAAGGACATGTCCCGTTATTGCAGTAACTTCCTAGGGAAGCACATGTGTCTTCATTCTGTATCTCGAACCACCCAAAGCCTATAGCGATGCACTGCAAAGGCGATATTGCCAGAGGGGGTGGAGGTCGCTCTTTTAATTAAGCAAGAAGTATTGAAAATGTGATTAGAGAGTGTTTACCCTTTCTTTTGTGTATATAGATTTTCCGGAAAATCTTATAGTTAATTACGGCAGGGAAGTTAGAGATACTAACAGCAGTGAGATACAAAAACCGCACCCCCCACCGAAAAAACCACTCCCCATGTACCAACTGGCAAGCCCCGTGACCGAGTG
>VKHC01000109.1:0-18778 GCA_015143735.1 Synura sp. LO234KE | reverse complement strand
AATCGGTCCGTTCGTCCCCGATCCCCTTTGCTATCGAAGTGACCGCATGGCTTCATGAGACTGTCCAGCTATTCCTGTCCCCCGTAGTGGCGCTTTGCTACTCTCCTCCGGTCCCAGTGCTCTTGCCCAATTGTCCGTCGTCCGAACTTGGCATGTACCTTGCCCAGTCTTACGTGGCCTCGGGCGTCTCCCCTCGTTTCACGTCTCCCTCGCTGCTCGAGACCTCCTTCACGGTCCACCCTCTGGCCGATTGCTTTCCCATGGGAGCCCTGCGAGACCCCTGGTCGTGGCGGGACCTTCTCACGGGGGACCCCCAGACCGGAGAGTGCAATCCCTGCGACACATTCAGGCCCAACGTAAACGCGACCTGGACCGTTCCACACGCGGCGACCACCGCACTTGGGAAGACGTCACGATGATGACCATCGCGGCCAAGGTCCTTTGTACCCAAGGCTCTCGGAGTCACTACGAGAAACTCCTCCATGAGCGGCACTGGACCATCATGCAAAGAAGCCTCCACCGGTCTTGAACGGAGGGCCTTACTGACTTGTACCCTTTGCTTCTCCTCCGACCGCTGTGACGAAGACACCTACGATCACGTCCTCCGTCTCTGTCCCTACCCCGTTTTGCACCAGTGTCGGGTGTCTATCAACGCTCAGATGGACCAATACGGGCTCAGCACAGACTTAGAGAAGCAACTTGTTCCTCAGCACATTCAAATTGTTCTCTCGCCGGATGGTCACAGAATGTGCCTGGAGAATTGGAATACGGCCCAACTGACCACTCTCTCCAGCGCCCTTTTCCCTGCTGACTCCCCGGAAGCCAATTCCACCGTGCTCCTTGACAACTCCCGCACCCTGATACCGCAGATTGACGCGCTCTGGGAAGCCAGGAAACAAGCGAAATATATAGAGGTTGTGGAGAACAGTTCGGAAGCTGGCCCAATTATACTCCGCGCTCTCGAACACAAGTACAAACTATTCTCCCCCCGGCCCATTAAAGAACCCAAAGTGTTTTATGGCGTTCGCCTCGGTAACGTTCCGGGGGTCTACACTTCCTGAAAAGAAACCCATCGCATACCATGGGAATCCGCAGGACTTCAGGCGGTCCAAGACCCGTCAGAAGGCCAAAGCGCACGTCGCCCAGCAAGTAACCCTAGGTCAGACTCCTCTCTCCTCCCCGGATGCGGTCTTTTACACGGACGGCTCTGCCTTGCTGGCATCGGGGACCGCCGGGTGGGGAGTTTACCTAAATCGCGCCTGCGCTTTTCCTGTCTCGTTCTGAGGCCCAGTGGTTACTGACCCGTCCGAACCGGCTTGTATCGGGGCCCTCCGTCCGACCAACAACACAGGTGAAATCAGTTCTTTTTACCATACCCACAAGTGGATTCGTGCCTCGGATGGGACCTCCTTCATCAATTCGCCGACGTCTAAATTCGATCGCCGACAGCGAGTGCTACTAGCGCCTCTTCGGGGACAACTCCATCAAAGACCGATGCAACAAGGCCATCATTCAGCACGTTCGTCGCCTTCTTCAGGAGGTCCGTGCTCATCACGACATTGCAATATCCTGGATCAAGGCGCACACGGGTGCCTCCTCCCCTGATGCCCTGGGCCATGCGGCGGCTGATCACCTGGCAGCTCGGGGCCGCTCCGGCTCCTTAAGTGAGGTTGACGGCTCCCCGGCTCCGCTCCGCCGTCCTCGGCTCCATCGTGATTCAACTCCCTCGGACCCTCCCCGCCCATAGCGACGCGCGCCACGGGTCCATATTTGGGATCCCCCTGTGCTGCCTGTGACACACAATCTCTCGCCTCCTCATCTTGCTGCAATCTTGCACATCGCCAACGCCTGTCATGCCCGCTCTCCTTGCCCTTCTGTTCCTCCCGCGGCCTTCGGGGATGTAGTAGTAGGGGACTAACTGTCTCCTCCGGGTGTAGAAACCCGGAGCTCCCTACTCGGTCACGGGGTTCGCCATTTGGTATAGGGGGAGTGGTTGGTTCGGTGAGGCATCGGTGCACCAAAATCCATCTGCAGAAAATCTATTCATAGCTAAAATTCAAAATTTGTATTTTTGTGGTAGATGACTCTGGCTAGTTTCTTGAAAATTATCCTATTCCACAAATATCTGGACCACGAAAATTCAAGTGACGAAAATGCCTTGAGATAGCCTCCTGACAGATATTTTACATGTAGAGGCCTGCTGCAGATAAAAATTTATGCTTTTCGACTTGGACATTTTTTTGCAAAGAAAGCTTGCACGTTTTAAGAAAGTGTGAGATCAATAAAAAAAATTATAATTTAGCAAGCTAGAAACAAGTAGATGTAGTTACTAATGTTGATGATGATCATTAAATTACGTTATTCTTCCGCCTTAATCTCTAATTACTAATAGAGACTCTGGTTTGGCGCAGACTTCAACGATTTCGTGCAATGGTTATTGCGATATATCAACCTCCTCAATCATGGGTGATGAGAACATGATTATCAATTTCTTGATCTCCGAATTTAAACAGTTTACATTTTGAGGACGAGAACGACAAGGATGCACAGGTAATATCGAGAAGCATTAACATATCAAAAAAAATTCAGATATTTTTACAGAATCAAATTTGTGGCTTGAAGTTTTTCTATGCGAATACATTTTATGAAATGGATGAATAATTTGCGCCTCGCTCACTTGAGTGCGTGTTAGTTTATTCTACCTCTGACCTCATCATAAATTAACTATGCAACTTTCGGGCAATTAGTGCGTAGGATTTAGTCACATTTGGTAATTTTTTATTTACTTCCGCCCGCAAGCAAACATATTTATTTGCCACTCATTGTTGGCTCTGAGGAACTAGGCTATCCTCTAATCGTGAGAGAAAGTTATTCAATTACAAGTACATGAAAAAAATAGGCTCGAGTACTTCTTTTGAAACTCAAAATCATTCAAATACCTCCTATTTTCCGTGTAGCTCGGATTATTGCACTCAGACGGTCACTTGACGTTGTGCAAAACCGATTTTCATCTCATAATATCACAATTACACATAATATGTTCACTTAAAACTCTGAGTTGCCATTAAATAGCAGCCATTCTAATCGACACCACCAGCAGCTCAACCACCACTCAAAAGCTCTACCTTGGCTTGGATTACCTGCTGAACGCAAAGTTGAATAAATTTGAGCTGCGAGAATCGCTGAAATTAGATCAGCGCTTTGTCCCCAACAATGATCTCGCCGTCACAAATCGCGCAGTAAGTGTCTTAAACTGAAATACAAAGCACGATATCATAGGATAGTAAGATAAAGACAACAGTTCCCATTGATATGAAACTTGGAGAGACGATTATCCAGAGCATCACTGAATTTCGTGCACGTACTCACCTTGTTCACTTTAGATGAGAGGTTCTGATCAGTTTGATTCCAAGAAAACAAAGCCGGCGAGACACCTGCAGCCAAGGAATCCACATCTACTGCGGACTTACTCTTGCTCCGGAGAACCAGACACTGTTACATTATCACATGGATTCTATTTAGTTACGAAGATCAGTTCATGGGTCCGACGGTTACGAGTATCAGTACATGGGATTTCTGCAGATAGAAATTATAGCATAAGAATCATCAGGGTACAATTAACGAAAAAGTTAAGGGCGAAGTTTAGCCCTAGAAGGCGTCGGCGGATATATCAGTCCCACTCGTGTGTAAGCAAGGCTCACCAGCACATCCACCAGCCACAGTACGAGACTTCCGTGCGGCTCAGGCAAGTGAATGAGTATTTCGTAGATTTGCTGCAGGGCCACCTTGCTGAGCGCCTTCCTCACAGTAGGCTCCGGGATCAGATCATAAGGCTTATCCGGCATCTCCGTGAAAAACGCCTGTCCGTCAAAACCACTGAGGCGAAGGAGTAGGGGAAGTATCAGGGGAAGGAGGTACACTAACCTTGATCAGCGCGGCCAGGAGCTGTGGATTGCCAACTCCTTGAGAGTGGGCTCCATTTACACGAAGCTGTAGTCGAGCTGTCTGCAGAGAGTGTAAGACCAGGACGAGGCGGTGGTAGACCTACAGTACCTTCATCAAGGTCGCGGCAGGGATCGTTTGGAATATACCTGCATCCTGACAGAGGCAAAGGTGCAGCAACAACGGGAGGTGAGCTGCTCAACTCGTCCGTGCTCTTATGACTACGCAGGGCAACCATACTCTCCCTCGCTTGTTCAGGGTCCACTGGCCTCAGAATCTATAGGTTAGGTGTAGATCGAATACACTTCCCTTCCCGTCCCCTCCCACTCACTTTGAACCCATTGCACTGCACGAGGAGGCCTTTGAGGTACTCCAGAGCCACGGGGATCCTGGTGACAGAGAGGGAGGACGACAGGGAGGGAGGGAGGGACAACGGGTGGAGAGAGACACTTACCTGGAGACGTAACCCTTCACTGCGACCTTGGGAACATCCTGCGTTGTCATTGATGACGACCGCAAAGTTATGCATAATCCCGAATTCACTGAGAGCGGCACATTCTGTGTGGAAAATAGCCGCACCGCACCTTATAGCTGAGCCCGAAGTGGTTCTCCAGCCTCCCTCTGTCTCCCTCGGGCTCGTTCACACTGACCGAGAATATACACCGAATAAGATACCACAGCGCGCAATAGACCACAGCGCGCAATAGACAGATACGCGCCAGTTCCCACGACAAAAGGCGGGACGGGATTATCGCTGTACCTGACTTTGGGCTTCGGACTCTGGCTGGGGCTTCCACCGGGGGACCGTCGCCCAGCAGGGGACTCTCGATCTCGTCGCCGACCGGAGGCACTGCCCCGCCCCCCACCCCGCTCTTGACCCTGTCTCGGCCCCCTCTCAATGCTTCCTCCAAGGGGCTCCGGGGAGGTGGTCACGCTATGCCTTTGTTCCTCCAGCCCCAGCCCATGCTCCTGCTGCCCGTGTTCTATATCTCGACTAATATTGTCGTACGCTTGCTTCAGATCCTCACTGGTCCGATCCTCCGCCTCCTCGTGCACCGCTTCCGGATTAGGATTAGCAATAGCGTTAGACGTAACCTTTAAGATAGACTTAGGCGCCACTACAGCCTCTCCTGAACTTGAGACACGGTCACGGCCTACGTACGGTGTGTGTACCTCTTGTCCCGCGTCCCCGCCTTACAGTCGCAAAAGGAGTTCGTTAGAAGTTCGAGAGATGCAGAGCCGATAAAGCAGTGGCGAGTATTAAGTTGCGATACTGCCACGGCTAAAACCAACGCGTTAGGGTATCCCGAAAAAGCTCACCTTCCACGAAGCTCACGGTGGGGGTGGCGGAGAGGGATTTCGGGGTACCTCCGTACTTCCTCAATTGGCGGGACGCGGCGATGATTTGTCTGGATCTCTCTATTCGACTCACAAGGGAGTCCGCTGCGTCACTGGATAACGACGATTGCCCTTCGAGTTTTGGGGAGCTGTCCGCTGCCACCAAGCTGTCGAGAGGCGTCTCTCGCCCTAATTTGTCGGGCGAATGCAAATGTGGAATAGGCGATGGTGATGGGGACGAGCGGTTCTCTCGTCTTGTGGCCGTTATCGCGATCAGGGGAGGTGTGTTTTCCTCTCGGCTTGTGACCATATGCACCTGACATGTACCACAAACTATATAATATAGCGTTAGGTGTCAAATGACTAAAAAATACCTTCTGATTCTCGTGACCGGAATCTAAGGGAGACTTCACAGGGGACTTGCGTACAATAGTCTCCGCCATCGATGAAGTCGTAGGCTTGTTATGAGCAGTTGCTGGTGGTTGATTAATGTTAGTTACAGAATCAGAGATCATCCTCAAGGAAGGAGAATTGGACCTGTACAGGTCTATGGAATTCCCAACTATATGGAACTCCATCTCTCCATCTTCGTATTCGACGTTATACGTGCCATCCTCCCAGGCGCGGGTAATCGTCCCTCGAGATATCCCCCCTTTACGTCGAACCAAAACTTCATCTCCGAACAAAAAATGGAAAGGCTTAGCTTTTCCGAGAGATCGGTCTTTAAAATATTTTTGTGCTGAATTTGGACTCTGTCTCGGTCTTAGAAAGCTCTTGTTGGGGTTTGAAGCTATAGATGAAGTTGATTTTCTTCGCCTGGACGGAGATACTCGCACCCTGAGCTTCGATCCTCCTGGGGAATTGTCAGCATCCCCTTCGCCAATATTATCTAAATTTTTCACGAAATTTCAAACGACTTACATTCAGTCTCTCTAGCAAGATTTCTACCTTAAGTACGGCATGAAGGCAAGGGAGATGGTGAAAATTATTTACATACCAACGAGTTTTACTCCGTTAATATCTTCGTCTGATCCAAGCGAATCGATCCTTGACAAAATTTCTCGAGAAATTCCGATGCCGACGTCTCCATCATCATAAGCCACGTCGTAAACAATACGCTTATGTATAATTATACCAGAGAAGAGTATATTTCCCTTTATTCCAACGAGAACCTTAGAGCCTATGCTAAGCTCATTCCCCGGTTTTATGGAGGAAAACATCAAGAAAATTCCGACTATGCAAGGAGGTTCTATTATTTGAATAGAACACCTAAATAAACATGAACTTCATCAACTGCTGAACTAAATTATGTTAAAGTCGTAGCCGTTAGTAGTTTGAAGAATGTTTTCGCGCGAATAATAACAACCACTCTTATTGGTGAATCACGACGATCGTTGTTTACTTATATCGATTATATTATAAAAATTAAGTATTTGCTCTAGTTCTACATCGCCGGCAGGTTTAAGAGGTTCGCACGCTTATCACAAAAACTACGCTTCACGTTTGTGGTCACGCTGTTGTGTTTGTGAAAACTTCCAACAACCTTATAAACTTGCAACGACCTATATAATGGAACGAACTACATCCAATTCTAATATCCCCACCAATAATTTGGTGCAAGCTTTGCTGACGGATATGTATCAAATATCTATGTGTTATGGCTATTGGAAGAGTGGTCGAGCGCAAGATCATTCCGTTTATGAGTTATTTTTCAGGTTTTACGTTCACCTTGCTTAATAAGGGTGAAGTGGTCTTTTGAACATCGTTACTCTTGTAGGAAACTTCCTTTTAAAGGAGAATACTGTGTTTTTGCAGGGTTGGATGAGGTCATAAGATATTTGTCGACCTTCAAGTAATATATCTTGAAAATTTTTTATCTCCGATAGAACATCTCCCTGATCCCGTATATGTCTTAGAATATCACAATCTGATGTAGATTATCTGAAGACTATAATGCCCTCCTACTGTGACGACGCTTTCTACTCTTGGCTCCTCACTCTCGATTGTTCCGAAATAAAAATTCATGCGAGGAGGCAAGGGTCGGTGAGTTTGCTCCCTAAGCTCATAAATCTTGCTCTCAATTTGTCGTAAAATCTTTCTACGCGTAGTTCGTTTTTCCGAGTGAGCCTCTCATACGTGTCGAAGGTCCCCTTGCAGTTGCACAATTGCTAGAAACGGCATTGTTGAACTTAATAAACTTCCCGTCCCTAATTGCGACATGTGCCGCTAGAATGCGAGTAGCTGCTGGACCTTCATCTCGTTTGCTTGAATTTGGATTACGTCGAGCGCAAGGGCCAGACGGAGCAGTATCTGCATCGAAATATTCCTATGTTGGCGGCTTTGACGGCACAAGCAACGTACTCGCGGGCAAGCTGTTCGGCATCGATGCCAAGGGAACTATGGCTCACGCTTACGTTATGTGCTGCACCTCTATTGACGATGTGAGGATAAGAAAGCTTGTTAAGGCCGATCAATCGGAAGAAGTTGACCTGGTGGATCTCGTCCTTGCCAAGAAAGAAATACTTGGGTTCACGAGTGGACCTTCAATGGGCGAGCTGGCCTCATTCATTACATATGCGATCGCCTTTCCATCGAATTTCTTGGCATTGGTGGATACATACAACACGCTTCGCTCCGGAGTGCCCAACTTCTTGGCAGTAGGATGGGCCTTACATGATCTAGGCTATTACCCCGTAGGCATCCGCTTGGACAGCGGAGACTTGGCGGAACTTTCTAAAGCAGTCAGACGCATGTATCTGGAAGCTGATGCAAAAATAGGAAAGGAAATATTTGGGGCGAAGCGAAGTGATGGGAACGGGAACCGTGTCATTGTGAGCGCCAGCAATGACATCAATGAGGACTCCTTGTATGCGCTGAACAGACAGAAGCACGAGATCGACTTGTTTGGAATTGGCACTCACTTAGTCACTTGTCAGCAGCAACCCGCGCTCGGCTGTGTCTATAAACTCGTCGAGCTTAATGGCACTCCCAGGATCAAGATATCCGAAGAACGTGGGAAAACAGTGCTCCCGTGTGCGAAGAAAGTATTTCGCTTCTTCGACGAGCAGGACAAACCTCTGCTGGATTACATTTCCACAGTGCAGGAGTCGGACCCTGTGGCGCACACGGAGGTGCTGTGCAGGCATCCGAGTGACGAGTCCAAGCGAGTCATGGCCATCCCCTCCCGAGTACAAAGCGAGTTGAACTTGGTGTGGGGGGCGGGCGCGGAGAGCGCGATTGGTCCTCATTCTCTACCCTCTCCATTCGACCTGAAGGCTTGTAGGAGTCTCTGCGTCGAGGAGCTGTCCGTTTTTGGGGAGAGGCTTACCAGGAAAGACGGCCCTGTGGGCTACCCTGTGTATCTGAGCCCGGCACTTTATGACCAGTTGAATTTCCTATGGTCCACTCAAGTACCCATCCCTGTGGTGCGTTAACAACGGAGCGATACACGGAAATTACCGGTGCTACCGTCGACGACCATTTCAGATTTGTTTTACCTATACATACTTACACTCCATTTCGCGAGAATATAACGTCCTGCTTATTTCGTATTAATATATTCTAAGCGGTTTTCTCACTCGGTGCCACGACATTTGCCACACGGTTCTGGAAGGGGTTTTGATCACAATTTAGTGTAAACTAATTGTTAGATTTTCAACAATGTTTTATTCCAATAGAAATATGTGCGAACGAGACCAGTATGATCGCTCGTACTGTCGACGATCGTTGTTGTTGGTTTTCTGAAAAAGAGGTGGAACGATACACATATATCAGAGTGAAGACAGGCGGACGGGGTGGGCTGTACCAATTTTCCGATATGTTGTAGTTAGCAGGTCTGGCTGAATGCCAATGACAAATCCTCAAAGTGGGAAGGACAAACTTCCAACACCCGCTGATAGTAAATAACAAGCACTGACCTATATGCCGCGAATTTTTACAAGGTGTTTTGTGTGATTATGCCAAAATATTTCTAAGTGTTTTACTACTACTAGACTTCTAAGCAGCTTTGCCTCAGAATTCGCCTAGTATAGGCCACTAGATCCAAGCCTTCTTCAAGCAAATGTTCAGGAGGCGACTGCTCCCGGCTTTCCTCAGCGCGAGCTGCAAGCTGGAAAATTACGAGCAGCAAAACCGGAATCTTCAACCTGCATCCGGGTTCCAAAACCCGTACAATATTGTGCGTACTTTAGGAACATGAAAGTAAACACGAAAAGTATACCTTAAAGTACCGCGCTTTTGGGAAAATGTGCTTTTAGATTATAGCAAGCGGCACTTTTTAATCTAAAAAACTTTACTAACCGCTAAAGTACAATTAATAAGCAAGCAAACATACATTAACTGAAATGCTCAATTTTTCGTTGGAGTATTGTAGCCTTGAAGGAGTAAGGGATGAAAGGGTATACCACAAAAGGCAAAGGTAATCCAGGTCTCTAGCCAACTCAATCTTGGTCGAGAACGATATTTAAGTTTCGTGGGCAACCACTCCTGGGGTTCAAATTTTGGCAAAGTATTTTTTACGCAACAACTTAGGTTTGGAGCACATGGACAATTAACTCCTAATCTAATTTTTGTTTTGCAAAATTGCGCTGGCGAAAATTTTCAAGTGTCAACTTTTACCTTGTTAGGCTTTCAGTTTGGCAACAGCGTGCCAACACTTTGTCCTGTTCCCATTTTGGTGGTCCGCCTTCCAGCGCCAAGAATTTCAATTACTACCTTGTGTCCACATCTTTGCTGATATCACTGGCATTCATGCGTCGCTGCAATGCTGTGACCTCCCTGTGTGGTCCATTGTAGGTACATATTATCCCGGTGTGCCATGCACGTCCCCTTCTGTCTAGTTGGGGATGTCGTTGCATACTAACTATTTCCCGGGTAGAACTCTCCCGCAATTTCGGGCGGAGGCCGTCTCACCCTTCCCCCACTCGGTCACAGGGTTAACTATTTTGTACATGGGGACTCTGAATTATTAGATACGGCTGTGTAGACGGCGTCCCCAACTGAGTGAAACTAGAAGCACGGAGGATGCGTATATCCCCCTTCTTTGCTCAACTGCGTTGCACGAGTTGGTGCCACGGAGAGGAAGGTGCGAACAAGCATTGAAAGGAGCAGTGCAAGAGCTAGCACCACAGGGGCCGGGTACACGAATGACAAAAAGCAGAAATCCTCCTTTGAGAAACATGATAAACTTCTCCAGCTACTACTGCTATGGGACTATGTGAAAACGTAACACGTAAGCGCTTTCTCGACCACAATTATCAAGATCAGTGCGGCAGAGAAGGAGCGCTAAAAAACGGACCACAACATCGAACAAGACCATAACAGCGGCAGAAATGATGAAATAATCGGAATTGAGGATCTATCTATAAGGCAAGGAACCGGTCTACCAACGACTTTGCGGGTATAGCATCAGCTTGATAAGATTCTCTGCTAAGACGCTCCGGTTGTCACATCCACAAGGTACGTGTTCCGCGGGTGAAGTCAGCACCAGGAAAAATACTCACTTGATGGCTCCAGCTGAAGTTTGGCTGGAGGAAGGACGAAGGCGCACGTAGAAAAGTAGAACGGATGTACCCCGCAGCATGAAAAAAACTGCCCCACACATTTTCAAACGCTAGTTGGCTGCATTAGTGGTCGAAAGTTGTACCCTCCATTTACATTTGCCCGCGTAGGGTAGTGGTGGTACTGCCAAGATATCATACAGACTACTAAACTTTTAGGCCGCCCACAAGATGACGACGGAACATCAACCTTCCCCTTAATACCCACTCCCCATATGTAGTCGACATTTAACAACCCCCTAGACCGGGTGGGTGCTTAAATCTTTGAGTTACTGCACTCACTGCTGATCGGGGAGAAAAAGAAAAGTAGTTGCACTTTTACGAAAACTAGACCACTGTGTTTGACTCATTCAAGGGGACACTGAGCTGTGGCGAGGAGTTCATTTAGCTATCTAGCTTGGATCGGTCTTGGTAACTAGTAAAGGAGTCTTTTGTCGAAGTAGTGTCCTTTGTAATTTGTGATTGTAAGAGCGCAGTTGTTGCTAACTAGATATTAGATACTCAGCAAATGCTGCAACATAAATGATATAATTAGGTTGAACACCTGAACATCTACCGTATTATACTTCCAACTATTTATTGAAGGTGTCGATTATAAGTTGAAGTTGTACTACTGACGTTGTCATATTTTACAACTATTGGTTCTGAGTTAGTTTTGTAGTAGCAAGTTAAGGTAGCAATCTTACTTATGAATGAGACTGAACCCACCTAACTTATCTACTAAAGCACCTGAACTTTGGGCGATAGGCAAGCCATTGTCATAGACTGATAGAAGGCGGGGAATTCTGGTCGACGGGTAAGGCGATATGGAGATATTGCCGCAGCGCTTCTCGTCTCCCTTGTGGCGTGCAACTCGGGTACATATACTCACGGAAGTACCGACATATTACCTCGAGCAGCGAAGAGCTAAAGTCTATCCTGAACTGAGTGGTTGCGAGCTTGTTGGACCTCACTAGAAGTTCAGTAATATGCCTCAGCTTCATTGTCAAGCCCGTAGGAATAAGAAAAGCGCTTCGGTAGAGGGCTTTTTTCTCACTACTTAGTTGACTTCCAACGTACGCTTGACGCTAAAACCTTGCTACGACGACTACTTAACTCAGAAACAATATCAGAGATTGCAACAGCAAGTGTAGGCCACTAGAGTTAGTTCCAAAGGCTAGAAACGCACTTCTTAACCAGAAATAGTCAATACAAGGCTCAACGCCAAACACTTTCATCGCAGAAGTCAACTTATAATTACGTAAAGCTAAGCCCATGGCATATTCACCGACGTACAGACACCCAGACGTGATAAACCTTAAAATTTCAAAGTGTGAAATCAAAAATAGAAGTAGGATATTGCAAGAGACAATGCACCAAATCAGGTAAAATGAAGCATTTAAGGTCAAGCAAAAATTTCGCTAACCGTCCAAATTTTCAAATGGCAAAATCGTGTAGAAACCATGATTTGAGATCACAAGAAATATCGTGCAAGAGCCAAATCCGTTGAAGGTATAAAATTTAACTAGGTGAAGAGTTAATTCCCCAAAACATTCTAGCTAAAAACATTTTAGCTCTATTCCTCCCACAGAAAAACCTAAATTTTAGTTTAAATTCTCCCGTAACCGGATCTTGACGGACGACAGCGCACCAAAGTTTTTAACTCTTCGACCTATGTAATAAATAAAGCTCTGAGATGGCTTTTCTTGATACCGTCATTCCATTTGGAAGATAATTGTTCATTTCGAGTCTCAAGGTATTCGACCACCCCGACAATGCACCCCAGCTTCAATATCTTTCAGATAACTTCAATTCCAATCGATAAAAGAGTTTCAACAACCACTTTCCACCGAAAGCCAATTCGCTATTTGCTTTATTTTTGTTCGACTTGATCATAATTCATTGTTCATTTCAAGAACCTCCAAGACAAGTCAACCAGCAGCTACGGGCATCTCCCAACATACAAAGTAACCATGTAGTTGCCTTACAAACACTTCGTAACCGCTGTAAATCCTTTTCGTAAACTCACACTCGCCTCAGGACATCTGAAATAACTCCACACGCAAGATGCCCGCCCAGCCCAAATCTCAAGGTTTTTCCTTGAGAAAAAATAATTTACGTTGCATCTCCCCGCATGATTACGCCACTCCTGCTGCCGACTTCTAGTCCCCTCGTGCTTCCCAAACGTTCTGCTATGCTTTCCCCGCCATATAGACCTTTCCCCTAGCTCATGCTCGTACACTCACGTCTTGAGCACGTCGCTTGTACGTCATATACACGTGACATACCATCCCGCGCCACACATATGTCATCTCAGCCATGTCAAAACCGGCACACGCAACATGAAATATGCAGCGCCACACCCCGCTCTTGCATATACATAAATATAAATATCCTCCTTATTGCCACGGTCGTATAGGTGAAGCTACCTAACAAGCTATTTCAACTTCTCATATAGAAGAATTCGCTAGAATCACCAAGAGCAGTTTCAGAAATAGAGTAAAGCTAGTATGGAATTACTGTAACTAGGCAAGATTGATTAATAGGAAGAAGTATAATGTAATAGACGGGTAGGAGACGGTAGTATTAAGAGCACCGTAGATTACCGCTTAGGTCTTCCGCCAGAGTAGCTACCGTGCCAGATGAAGCAGCCATAGTTAGACTAAACTAATATAGAAAGATTAATAGAAGTATAATGTAGAAGAATGTAATACACATGCTACTAGTGCAAGAAATGAAGAATGAAGATGAAGTCTAAGAAAACTGACTACAACCCAGCACTAGCTTACGAATAGATCCCCTTAGCGGAGATACGCCAACTACTGATCAGTTGAATAAAATACAGAAGTGAAAGTATACAGTAGTTAATCAGTGTAGCAGCCCGCTAGCTACAAGGAACAGCAGTACCGATACACTATGCGGCGCAGATGCTGCGACAGTAACTTGTTGAAATTTAATTTCTCTGTGGACGACCATTTTGTCCCCGGCAACGGGAAGATCATCCTCAACCCTCCTGCGTCGCCCCGTCGCCCGGCAACGTCTCGTAAGTACACAGTAAACAAAGTCGACAGCAATCCAGAAGCCCCAGGTCAGGTCAAAGTTATCAAGCGGAGCGGAAGCCCAATGGAAGCTCAATCATACTTCAAAGGAGGAAAAGAAGGAAGAAATTTGCACGCCCGACATAAACGATACCACGGGACTTTTGGTGGCATGCGTGGCCGACGTATGCAGCACGTAGGGAGTGAGAGATGTTTTGCCCGCGTTTCTTGAACTAGTTTGATTGCTGTACCCCAGATACCTTATACCTGGCGCTGAGCAAATATATTGATGAACTGAGGGTATTGGTGAGGTTACTTTGTGCTTGTCTTATAATACGTTGATTGGGGAAAAGAGGAGCTAAAGCGTTTGTGGATGACACGTTGTTCTTAACTGTGTCGAAAGGTACTAGTAGGGAAGCAGTGCATCCATGTCAACCCCATATTTGAGAAGCGTGTCAGAGCGGTCACGTCTTTAAAACAACGTGATAGTACACATCTTCCCAGCGCCGGATATTCGAAAAGCATATGACGAACTTGTACATGAATGAGCAGCTTTCATCGGGCCTCTATCGTGCGCCCCTCTTTGCGTTCCTAATACCCGTAGGTCATTATTGAAGATTTTTTGTGACTGCCCACGGTTTGGGGCAGAGTAGAAACGTTGATATCTTTCTATAGAGATGGAGGATTACAATGGGCTGGGCAGGCTGCAATTATAAGAAATAGTATGGTAAATTCTTGTGAGACATTTCGGGCGACGTTTACGTACCACAAAGTATCCTAAGAGAGGTTAAAAGAACAAGAGTGCACAAGCGCTAAGAGAGCTTTGTAATTCGCTTTTGAGCTCTGATATTAGATTGACTGACTTCCCGAGGTGAGATACCCGTGATGCCTGCCCAGTTCAGAATGGGTAAAACTGGGAGTAAGATCTGGAAGAGGGTTGGGGCTCCTCGAATGAGTAAGGGACCTAAACGAGTAGAAGAAATCGTACTGTAAATTTAAAGCCCCCGAGACGGAGCTTTGTAAATAGCTTTGGACTCTGATGTTAGATTGACTGACTTCCCAAGGTGAGATATCCGTGATGCAAGCCCAGTTCAGAAGGGGTCAGAATGGGAGCATGATGTCCAACTGGATATACGCTTGCTTATGAAACTATTCCAATACCTCGCGAAAATGGGTCATATCGACGATATAAAAATACCTCAAATACCTCAATGTAAGACAAAAGTTTGATAACCTACTGCACGAGGGGAGCAGGATCAATGAGGCGTACCTTCAACCTAACTCCATTAGTAATGCTCACAGAGTGCCAGAGTATTTCATTGAGATAAAGCGCCTTACTGGGGTGCTTTGGTATCGTTTCATTCACGGAGTTGTGAAGCAGTGCTACTCATCAGCGGAAAGCTCTATGGGACTGCGTGAGATACAAAATGAGCAGTAGTAAATTACTCGATAGAGAGGTGATAAACCAGTACTGAAGTACGGTGCGGATGACTGGAGAGAGAAGACCAAGCCGCCAGAATGGCGCCAAGTGGTGGCGTAGAATTTTCTTCGGGACATATCATGGAATCAAGTGTTTACCGCCATAGCCACTAATATAACTGGAGAAAAGATGGATGTCGAAGTACACGTGGAGAAGATCAGCGTTTGCCCATACCCCTCGTGGGATTCGCCAATCTGGCTCATATGGGTGCTTAGCATTATATGCCGTCATGTTTTGCTAAGCTAAGTTTTAAGTTAAAAAAAACGTGTAGAAGATCAGACGGCCGCGTTTTTCTTAAATTCAGTTTATTTGGAATGAAAGTAATGAGGAATGTTAGTAGCCGTGTGCAGTCATGCAATCCCCCCATCATGAGTAGAATGGAAATAGCATTTTTCAGTATGCTATCCCAGGGTGAAATTGTTGGCTGTGGGTAGCGTCCACCAGAGATTCAGTACAGTAAGCAATTGTCACGCTGAAAAAGAAGCGGTGTGCACTTGCAGGTTCTCGGGGATGCGGTCGGAGTTTGCAAAGAAAGTAGAGGACGTGTAATGGCATGCCCAGCAGAAAGCAATCGTACAATTGGTGCAAGAAAAGACGATAGGGGTGAAGTTCTACAGTGATAGTGCTGTCGAGTTACACACGTATCAATCAGAATCAAAGCGGAGAATGCAAGTGGGAAAAAATTATGTGCGCATATACCGTGCCACGTTGTTAATAACCGTGGCTAAGCTTACTCGTTTGTGTGCGTTTGTGACTGGAAGGCCAAGGTCAGTGCTTCCTCGAAATCTCCGCAGCTTGACTTGTAAAACGTTCTCCCTACGGGCCATCTACGGACGCAAAAAGGACGAGGATTTCGTGCTATAGGACGAGGATTTCGTCCGTGATACCACGGGGGAGAAACTTGGTGGGGTAAGAGGACTTGAGAAAGCAGGTTTGCACAAGCCACACCACGTGCAGTCCCCACCAGAGGTCAAGAGGTGACGTAAGGCAGAGGTAGCCTTTGCAAAAAAGACATCCGGTTGAATCAGCCATACACGACGCACAGGATACCCAACGCCGCCGAAGTGTATGATTATCCCTGAGATCTGATTGGGAATAAAAGAAAGAAAAAACCTGGCCTTGATAATGTACCGCAGACTTTGCCATGTAGTGTTAGTAGAAAATAATTTGTTTCTTTTTCTACTGCACCGATCGCCCACGAGGGCTGAGGTATCTATATGACTGCCATGCTTGTGTGAGGAAAGACGCTGAATGAATGTGTGCAATTTCCTACACTCTCCTATTCGTCTATAGTGCGTAGTGTGTTGCTATCCAAAATAGAGAGCTGGCTTGCAACCTGTTGCGACAAAGAAAGTCTTCTTGGAGAAAAACATATTAGCATCAAATTGCCGGGAAAGACCACGAGGTATCACCTGCTCGAAGAAGTTGAAAAAGTCTCGTCAGTATAGCGATCTCGCTTCGGGCCAATAATTGGTCTCTCAAACCTTTTCCAAGACAATGTCGTTCATCATCCCTAAAAGTCAGTGCATAAGCTCGCCAGGCATTAATTTGCTGACATAGTCGGCAATAACTACCTTTGTGGTACGCGTCCCGACTACCAGTAGTGCTAAGGATTAATTGCAATGACTCCAGCCTGCCTGCCCTCTTTCCTTCTACTACTTCTTTTACCCCGAACAGTGATGTCATTCTTTCCTCGCTACTGGATTCGTGAGTGTCTCCTTCTGCCTCCAAGTTGAGGATATCATGGCGCGTCAATATCGACACTACAAGTCATTCTCCAGCATTTTTGAAACAAAAATGATCCAAAATTTTATTTTTTTGATTTCCTTCGGTATTCGCTTGTATTTATATATTTCTTCATAATGTAGACCGTGCACTGATTCAGGAATGATATTTAGAATATAGCAGCTGCCATCAATCCATCAAAATCGCCAATCAAAATCTAAAGTAATATTCCAAACGTTCTGTGATTAAAAATCACAAAATTCTATGGAAGAAACCCAGATAAAGATAAATCTGGAATACCACCTTAATCTTACAATCGTTTTGTGTTCGTGGGCTATCTTAATACAAACATATTTTCACGTGAAAGCTTAACATAAAAATATAATTGGAATCCAAAGTTAGCTGTATGTTTCGAGGTATCTGTGCAACGTGTATGTATGAACTTGGTCGAGATTGTTTGAGAAAAGATTAAAAAAATTGTTTCTGCAGCATATGGAAGATATATTATGTAGATCCTGGATGAGAGGGTTTAATATAGCATAGGCAGTACTAAATTATTGGGAAATAATTTCTCGTTTATCTGACTAGTAGTTGCCGGAAGTAGGAACTCCTTTGCACCAGGTTGATGGACTGTCGTTGAAAGATAGAATACCAAGCACGCTATTTTTTAAGTTCACCAAATTATCTTGCTAGTCTATAGGAAAAGATATTGTTTGAAGATATCGTATTTTTTCCTGAGCACGTCTAGCTCTGCTATATTTTGCAATTAAAATACTTTGCCATCTGTGTACCGAAATTTGGACACTATATTGTCCGTTAAAGTGTTCCTAATGTACCGTTAAAGTACCGTCTTTAGTGCGCTAAAGTTTTACTTTAAGACTCCTAAAGTCCTATCTCGTGACGGCTAAAGTTTCTTGTACTAAATATCAGCAAATAAGACTAATAAGGTTCTGCACTATCTGAAGCTCACCAGACAGAGGAAGTATATTTTGGCATCCTCTAGAGATCGCTTGCCTTAATTTCTTCCTGGCTCAACCATTGAAACATATTTTAAGTAAACTTACATGACTCAACCTTCTGACAGATTCTAAACTTCAAATACGATAAAATAAGATCAAAACGAAAGGGAATGGGAAGCTGCAATAGAATACCTGATATTATTGCCCAATTGTTTTTTGCTATTTTCTTGATTTACTGAGACGATATTTACCACATATTATTAATGGAAATATATTATACATGCAGACTATTAATCATGTACTGGTGGTCCATATTCTTGTAAACATCGCTATTATAGCTAAGTGCAAATATGTCGAGAGATATATAGCATTAGCAAATGACTATGAAAAGTACTTGCGGAATACTGAAATAGTGTTCGTAAATCTACTGTAAGTTTTTCCCCAACAAAACTTTCTTTTTATACTTTAGCGGTTACTAAATTTTTCCAAAAGTGTTTTTTACAAAAACTGCCGCTTGCTATAGTGTAAAAACACAGTTTTCCTATAGTACGGTACGTTAACGGTATACTTTTTGTGTTTATTTTAGTGTTCCTAACAAAGTGCGCGCGCGCACTATAGTACGGATTTTGGTACACGGATGGCTTATAAGGTTACCAATAACATTGACCTGGTGCTCTCCCCCTGCCTTGGTCATAGTAAGGCACCATATCAGTTGCAAAATGGGTTGTTGCTAATTGCGAGGTTGGTGTGAGCGTCCGT
>VKHC01000108.1:0-16819 GCA_015143735.1 Synura sp. LO234KE | reverse complement strand
AATGAGTCCCTTTGTGAAGACTGTTAGTCCTCCGGTCAGAATGACTCCACCGTGCGTGACAGATACCCCGCCTTGGGCGACGGTAACGCCGCCGGTTAATACCAACCCAGCCGTGCTCACAGTAGCTCCACCAGTTACATACAATCCCCCGCTCAACCCTGTGAGACCTCCAGTCACGACCATGCCCGAAGTCTGAACGGTCATACCTCCCGTGACCGACAGGCCGGTGTCAGTCCCGGACACGCCACCGGTCACGACAACTCCAAGTGTACCTACAGACAGACCGCCCGTTGTGAATACCCCAGATGAACCAACAGTAAGCCCTCCAGTCACAATCACGCCTCCAGATGTAATAGTCAAGCCCGACGTAACGGACAGACCGCCTTGAATTACGCTTAGTCCGCCTGTAGTCAGAGACGTTCCGCCACTGACAACGAGCCCTCCCGACTGCACCGTGTAACCACCGGTGGTGACTAACCCGCTAGAGGAAACAGTTGCACCGCCACTAACCAGCAGTCCGCCGGCAGATATCGTTGCTCCTCCTGTAAGCGATACGCCCATTAGAGTCACTTTAGCCCCTCCATTTACCACTAATCCAGATGACAATATTGTTAAGCCCCCACTCGCGATTAGTCCGCCGGTAGTGACCGTCATTCCACCCACAACCACGATTCCCGATGTCGACATTGTCATGCCACCCGTCACGGTCATACCCGCGGCCTGAACGGTCATTCCGCCGGTAATAAATACACCTGAAGAATAAATTGTAGCGCCGCCAGTTACCGAGAACCCGCCTCCGACAACTCTGACTGAGCCAGTACTAACAGTTAAACTACCGGTGACGGAAAACCCATTAGTAAATACAGTCAAGCCGGCAGGAACCGACAACCCTCCGTTCTGAATGGTCACTCCGCCCGTTACACCGAGGCCGTTTGTCTGTACCGTTTTCCCTCCTACCACAGTTAAACCACTCGTGTAAACAGAAAATCCGTTAGAAACGACTAGACCGCCTGAAATAGTACCTCCACCTGTCACCGTTAGACCATTACCCATAATTGACACCCCTATTGTAGCCACGGTGAGACCCCCGGTTATCACTAACCCGCTTGAACTAATCGTAAGACCACCAGTTATGCTCAGTCCCGAATCCTGTATGGTTAATCCACCGGCGATGGACGCGCCTAACGAACTAATCGTGACTCCACCCGTGATTCTTAGCCCGCCGTTATTTAGAGATAGTCCCCCTGTCACTAGCACTCCTCCAGACGCGACGGTGGATCCACCGGTAACCAAGAGACCGTTGGTATTTACCGATACACCGCCCGTGACAGATAAGCCGGACGTGAAGACAGTCTCCCCTCCCGTCACCACAAGGCCAGCGTTAAGAACTGATATGCCTCCAGTCACCAACATCCCTGACGTTGAAATCGTCATACCGCCCACCAACGACAAGTCCCCGGCGGACACGGAGACTCCTTGGTTCCATACGGTCACACCGCCGGTGACCACCAAACCTGAGGACTGTATTGTCACCCCACCTGTTACTTGCAAACCATCAATCAAAGACAACGACCCGGACAGCAAGGTTAGGCCCCCCGTGGTTATGAGTCCACCTGTTTCGACAGAAAAACCTCCAGTGACAGTCACGCCCCCACTTAGCAAACTTAATCCACCGGACACAACAATGCCTGATGAGGCCACAGTCCATCCTCCCGATGAGGTTACGCCAGAATCGAACAACGTCAAGCCACCCGTCACCATCACACCGAGGGTGGTCACCGTGAGCCCACCGTACTCCGTCAAACCGGAGTCATAAACAGTCAGGCCGCCAGTGACCACCAAACCAGAGGTATATATCGTAGCTCCGCCCGTGATTGAAAGACCCACGTCATTCACGGTGACGCCCCCGGTTACAATCAGCCCTTGGGACAAGTACGACAGCCCGCCCGTTACACCAACACCTCCCGCTATCACCGTCATTCCTACATCACGTAGAGTTACGCCACCAGTAACGGTGAGTCCTTGTCCACCTATCGTGTAGCCGCCCGTCACAAGCAGTGACCCGTACAGATTTAACCCAGACGCCTTTACAGTCACACCTCCAGTGACCACAAGGCCATTCGTCCACACCGTCAATCCCCCAGTCAGTGTCAATCCGTTATTCTGAGCGGTCAGCCCTCCTGCCGCGACAAGTCCACCAGAGGACACAGTCACACCTCCTGTAACCAGTACATCACCCGCGCTGACAGTCACCCCACCCGATATGGATACTCCAGAGGAGGCGACAGTGACTCCCCCCGTTACCTTCAGTCCTGAGCTCTGGATCGTCACCCCGCCTGTAACTATCAGGCTAGCGTCGTTCATAGTGGCGCCTCCCGTAACACCCAATCCTCCGGCGAGTATGGAATACCCGCCGGTATACAAAGATATGCCGCCCGTGACAGCCATACCAAAGGAAGATATAGTGACCCCTCCAGTAATTGTGAGACCCTTATCAATAATAGTCAACCCACTCACAATGTCAGCACCAGAAGAGCTAGCGGTCAGTCCTCCGACGACAGTAAGCCCATCACCAAATACAGAAACACCGCCTTGAACGAGTGCGCCAGAACTACTTACAGTAAAGCCCCCAACAGAGTTCACACCGTTCGTACTTACAGTAATACCTCCCACCACGTTAAGGCCTCCTGTAAACACGGTGATTCCACCCGTGGCAGTCAAACCCTTGTCCTGGACTGAGAACCCGCCAGTCACAATCAGCCCGGAAGTGAATATTGTCAGTCCTCCGGGAGCGACCACTCCACCAGAATATATCGCCAGGCCACCACTCGCTATTGTCACCCCCCCAGTCGTGACCAGTCCGGATGTGAACACCGTTGTACCACCGGTGACAGTGAGTCCTAGGGTTGTCTCTGTGACTCCTCCCGTTACTACCATTCCAGAAGTTTGTACCGTGAAGCCCCCGGTAGCGGATAAGCCGAGATCAGATATGGTAATTCCACCGGTCGACACTAGTCCTCCAGATCCCACTGTCATACCTCCAGTAACTGTACCTCCAGCACTTAATCCTGTGCTGATTTGAGCCCCGCCGGTAACAGCCAGTCCAGAATCGTAGATTGTTATACCGTCAAAAGCGATCACTGCGCCTACGACTTTCACTCCCGCACTATTCACCGTGAGCCCGTTCGTTATAGTCAATCCACCAGACTCTATCGTGACACCACCGGTAACATAAACCCCAGATGATCGAATGGAAGCTCCTGCTGTCGATAAAATACCAGCCGAAGATACAGTCAATCCGTTGGCCACAACCACGCCTCTGGAAGAAGATGTGACTCCACCTGTCACTATCAGCCCGGACGTTTGAATCGTCATACCGCTTGTGACAGTAAGACCGGTGTCTAACACGGACAGGCCGCCGGTGATCACCAGCCCGGATGTGGAAATCGTGATACCATTCGGTACCAGTAATCCTCCACTCACAATCGTCAAGCCACCAGACTGAACGGTCAAGCCACCGGTGAGGGACAATCCAGAAGTATAAACTGTTACACCCCCCGTAACGACAACACCGCCGGTCACAACAATCACGCCACCAGTGATCAGTAGTCCAGACGTGGACACAGTGACGCCCCCGGTCACTATCAACCCGCCTACATTCACTGTCATGCCTTTGGAATACACAGTCATTCCGCCGGTTACGATCACACCGTTACTTGACACAGTGGTACCTCCCGTAACCGCCAACCCATTCGTGTTCACAGTGATTCCTCCAACTACAGTAAGGCCACTCGTCTGAACTGTAGCACCTCCCGTGACCTGCATATCTTTGTTTTGTAGAGTGAGGCCGCCGGTCACAACGACTCCAGAGGATTGAACGGTCGCCCCGTCGGTGACGAACAGTCCTCCCGATATGATAGTAAGGCCAGAGTTTACGGTCATCCCTCCAGTTACAACGAGGCCACTTGTACTCAATGTAAGCCCACCTGTGGTAGTTAAGCCGGAATCATGAACAACGAGCCCTCCCGCAACCACCAATCCTATACTGTTCACAGTCAGGCCTCCTGTACCCTTCATGCCAGAGTCGTTGACTGTTAATCCACCGTACACAAGTACTCCGCCGGTTTTTACGGTAAGACCTCCAGTTACAGTCATACCATTCGAAGCAACAGTCACCCCTCCACTCGCTACTAACCCACTCGTAAAAATAGTGAATCCGCCATCAACACTCACGCCGTTTCCACCGAAAATGGTAAGACCGGTGTCTTGAATCGTCACACCACCGGTTACGGAAATGCCTTTTGTATAAACTGTAGTGCCAGCAGTCACCGTTATGCCTGAGCTAGATATGGTCATTCCCGAGGTCGCTATAATACCTCCAGTGCTCACCGAGAGACCACCGGTGACAACCAATCCTTGCGTGTTTATAGTTACACCCGAGGGTAACGACAACCCCGATGTTTGAACAGTAGCACCACCAGTTGCAAGAAATCCGCCAGATGTTACCGTTACCCCAGTATCATATACGATTAATCCGCCAGTGACCCTCACTCCGGAGGAATAAAGCGTGACACCGCCTACGACGGTCCCTCCTGAGGTGGACACGGTAAAGCCGCCCGTGACGTACAAGGACCCGGTGTAGACAGTTGCTCCTCCCGTCGCCTTCACACCTCCGTCGTTGACAGTCATCCCTCCTGTAGCAGTGAGACCCAGTGACGACACAGTGGCGCCGCCGGTGACCTGAAGGCCTCCAGAGAGCACAGTAACACCAAGAGTCTGCACCGTTAGTCCTCCAGTTAGACCAAATCCAGAAGTTAATATCGATATTCCACCTCGAACCAACAAGCCATTATTAAACACGGTGCTTCCCCCCGTTACCACTAAACCACCGGCATTTACGGTGAGCCCTCCTGTCACCATTACTCCACTGTCAAACAAAGTAGATCCTCCCGTCACAACAAGACCAAACGTGCCCACAGTAAATCCTCCGACTACAGTTGCTCCGGAGTCGAATAGGGTTAATCCTCCTGTGACTATGACACCAGAAGATGTTATCGTCACCCCGTCGGTGACTTGTAGTCCTCCCAAGAGGATAGACAATCCTTGGTCCAGAACGGTTACACCCCCAGACATGAGTGCCAATCCTTTGGTCTGGACAGTCAATCCGCCAGTAACGTACAGCCCAAGGTCATTAATGGTAAGTCCGTTTGCCACCACGATACCGTTGGACAATATAGTCAATCCCCCGGTCGCCGTAACGCCCTTGTTCTTGACTGTGGTTCCCCCCGTCACGTCTAATCCGTTCGTTCCTATGGTCAATCCTCCAGTCACAGTAACTCCGCTATCGCTCACCGTAACCCCCCCAGTTACAGTGACCCCGCTCGAGAATATGGATGCCCCTCCAGTCACTTGGACTCCTCCGGCTCCCAACGTAAATCCTCCGCTCTGAATAGTTGCGCCACCGGTCACAACCAAGCCACTAGACATGACCGTGAATCCCTTGGTCGCAACTATCCCTCCGGTATTTACAGTCAAGCCTCCGTATGCTCGAAACCCACCAATACTCACTGTGAGCCCCCCACTCAAACTTAATCCACCGGTCTGCAAAGTCAACCCACCTGTAACTGTTAAACCACTAGTGGACACCGTCATACCACCTGTAGCAACAAGACCGGAGTCTTGCACCGTCACTCCACCCGAAGATACCACGATACCACCGGAGACGACTGATAGACCAGATGTAGCATAAAGTGATCCACTCTCTACCGTAAACCCACCGTTATTCACGGTGAGACCGCCTGTCACTACGACACCAAAGGTCTGCACTGTCATGCCCCCCGTAACCATCATACCGCCGTCTCCGGCTGTTAAGCCACCTGTGACATCAAGGCCGTAATCCAAAGTAGTAAAACCTCCAACAGCTACCAAACCAGAGTCCCACAGAGTCAAACCGCCGGTAATCAGTACTCCACCAGTGAAGATCGTTGTCCCGCCAGTCAAGGATAGTCCTCCGGAGTACAGTGTTACTCCGAGATTGCTCACTGTCGCTCCTCCAAACGCTGACACACCCATCGTGGAGACCGTAAAGCCACCAGACAACGCCAATCCAGTGTCCAACACAGTGACTCCTCCTGTAACAACTAAGCCACTATAAGATACAGTGAAACCGCCAGTTACCGTCACTCCAGAGTCGGATATTGTTAAACCGCCTATCGCAGTTATCCCATTGGTTTGTACACTCGTCCCACCGGTAACGGTGATTCCCCCACTGTACATGGTCACGCCTCCTGTAACCGTAAGCCCGGTACTTGCGACGGTCACGCCTCCAGTGAGAGCAAGTCCTCCCGTTACAATTGTTAGGCCCGTGTCTTGAACAGTAAACCCTCCGGTCGTAACAAGACCTCCTGAGAAGACCGTCATCCCTCCCGTCACTATCACCCCAGAATCTAAGGCGGTCAAACCGCCTGTGATGACTAACCCGATTGAGGCGATAGTTGCTCCCTGCGTCACAAGCACTCCCCCGCTACTGATCGACAGTCCACCTGTAACACTCAAGCCCGTGTTGATAACGGACAAACCGCCCGTCAACGAGATCCCTCCTGCATTGACACTTACACCGACAGAGCGGACAGTCATACCACCCACTAGAGTTACTCCAGAAGTATAGATGGTCATCCCCGTGGTGGTTGTCAGACCGGCGTTGAACACTGTCAAGCCGCCTGTCACTTGTAAACCAGACGTACTTATCGTAGTCCCTCCGGTCGTCCAAAGACCTGAGTCATAGACTGTGACTCCTCCCGTCACTGTTACACCACCGGAATTCACCGTAAGTCCTCCGGTCGCTTGCAGGCCTCCACTAAACACCGTCAGGCCTCCAGTAATAACTAAATTTGACGAGAAAACGGTAGCTCCTCCGGTCACTGAAATCCCTCCTGAGAGTACGCAAACATTCATCGTAGAAACTGTGAGCCCGCCAGTGACGGTTACGCCTTGCGTGAACACTGTTGTTCCCCCAGTGATACTCACGCCCGAGGACTGGACTGTTATTCCTCCTGACACGAGCACCCCAGCGGTGAGAACAGTGAATCCTCCAGTGGCCGACAACCCGCGATCGTTAACAGTAATTCCCCCCATGACAATCATTCCCGACGATGATAACGTGGACCCTCCGGTAACTTGCAATCCGCCAGCACTCACAGTCAACCCGACATCGTTAAGAGTCGCTCCTCCTGTAACCACAAGACCCGAGGTAAATATTGTTGTCCCCTTTGTCGTAACAATGCCGTTATTTCTTATGGTCAGTCCTCCAGTAACTATAACTCCTAGAGTAGATATACTAACTCCTCCTGTCAACCGAACACCGTTGTTATTGACCGTCAACCCTCCGGTAATAATCAGGCCTGAGGTAAACAGCGTGGTTCCTCCTGTTACGCGCACGCCGGAGGTATGGACCGTAATTCCGCCCGTCGCCAACATGCCCTGCGTGAATACAGTCACTCCATTCGTCACAACCACTCCTGAATCTTGAACTGTCAACCCTCCCGTCATTGCCAAACCGGAAGAATAGACGGTCATTCCTCCACCGGCAGACAGTCCACCGATATTGACAGTCACGCCTCCCGAGAGTATTAAACCGTTCGTGTAAATAGTCAATCCTCCTGTCACCGACAACCCACCTGTCAATAGAGTCATACCCGTGTCTCGTAGTGTTACTCCACCAGTGACCATGAGACCCATGGATTGTAAAGTCATCCCGCCCATTGCGTAGACACCAGCAGTATTAACCGTCAATCCACCGGTCAATTTCAGACCCCCTGACGCCAACGTGAGACCCCCAGTAGATGACAAACCCAGGTTGAGAAGGGAGAGACCGCCGCTGACGACTAGTCCACTCGTTGCGATCGTCAATCCCCCAGTTAAAGTGAACCCGCTGTCCTGTACAGTCACTCCTGTGCCGATGACTAACCCGGCCGTGTGCACAGTCGCTCCGTCTGTAACCGTAATGCCTCCGGATACAAGTGTGAATCCCGTGTCATAGACCGTGAGACCGCCTGTTAGGGTCAGGCCGTTGGTGTTCACCGTTGCTCCTCCAGTTAACATCAAACCAGAGGACTGGACAGTAACTCCTCCACTCACGTAAAGGCCCAGAGACTGCACCGTGGCACCACCTGTGACATAGGCCCCTGAACTGAACACAGTGACGCCCCCGGTAACCAACAGGCCCGATGTATAGATTGTTGCACCGTCCGTTACGGACAAGCCGCCGCTTCTAATGGTTAGTCCACCGGAGGCAGAGATGCCGGAGGAAAACAACGTTGTACCTCCTGTGACTTGAAGTCCTCCTGCAATTACAGTAAGCCCGACGTCATTTAGAGTTACTCCACCAGACACAGACAACCCTCCCGACGCCACGGTTACACCTCCAGTGACAGTAATTCCGTTAGAGCTACCGGTAAACCCACCGGTAACAGCGAGACCGAGCGTGGACACCGTCAATCCACCGACATCCGTCACACCGCCACTATTGACTGTCACCCCTCCGGCGACATTCACTCCAGAGGAGAAAATAGTCATTCCCCCCGTGGATCGCACCCCTCCACTGAATACCGACATACCTACTGTATTGACCGTAAGGCCGCCTGTGACTACAACTCCGTTTGTCTGCGACGTTAAGCCACCTGTGACCAGCAGGCCGCTCGTCTCTATTGTCACACCTCCAAACAAAAACAGCCCGACTGTATTGATAGTTAAGCCACCCGTTAATGTTACTCCCGAATCTTGCACTGTGAGTCCTCCCGATGTTATCAACGCATTTGTGACGATCGACAACCCTCCCGTTACGAGAAGCCCTCCGTCCAGTATAGTGACACCCACCGTCCCAACCGAAATCCCGCCTGTCAATGAAAGGCCACCATAGAAAACAGTAGCTCCACCAGTTGCCGTAAAACCCGAGTCGAAAACCGTCAGTCCACCGCTTACAAAAGCACCTGCTGAATTTACCGTGACCCCACCCGTAACAGTTAACCCTTTTGTGTTTACCGTCATACCACCTGTCACTGTCAACCCACCAGCACCTAGAGTTATCCCTCCAATCACACCGAGGCCGTTGTTGGAAATGGTAGCTCCTCCCACTACGGAGATCCCGTTCGACATCACTGTAAGACCGCCAGTAACTTGCAAGGTGCCACTGCTGATACTGAAACCTCCGCTGTTGACGGTCACTCCCCCGTCTACAAACATACCCGACGTGAACACTGTCATTCCTCCCGTCAATGTAAGTCCCGTGTCATAGGACGTCAATCCAAGAGTAACTGTCAGTCCCAAAGTACCTATTGAGGCCCCCCCGACAACGCCCAGACCCAGGGTAGAGGCCGTTACACCCCCAGTGACCTCGAGACCGCCTAGCGATATGGTTGCACCGCCCGTTACCATGAGCCCTCCAACTGACACGGTCAAACCAGTGTCCTGCACAGTCACACCTCCCGAGACTATCAGACCGGAGGTGGAGAGCGTGGCTCCACCGGTAACTGTCAAGCCTGCGTTGTATATGGTCAGGCCTCCTGTCAGGAGCACTCCAGAAGAGTACAATGTGATTCCTCCCGTAACAGTCACGCCAGAGTCTTGAATTGTCAACCCTCCGGTGACCAATACTCCCGCGGAAGATACAGTTAGGCCGCCCGTTGAGGACAGACCCAACGCTTGCACGGTCATCCCACCAGAGACTAGTAACCCCTGCAGCTGTATGGTCGCGCCTCCAGTGAGCAAGAGGGAATTGGTGAACACGGTGATACCCCCCGTGACCACCGCCCCACCTGAGTACACCGTCACGCCTCCCGTAACAAACAACCCTGCTGTACTCGCAGTGGTGCCCCCGGTGATCATAAAGCCCATGCTGTTTACAGTCAACCCACCGGTCGCCATCAGACCTCCGGCTGTCACGGACATGCCCATATTCCGAGCGAGAAGGCCTCCCGTAACTACCATGCCTCCCGTAAACAACGTGATACCACCAGTCGACGAAAGGCCAGAAGTGCGCACGGTCGCTCCGCCGGTGACCGACACTCCACCCGTGTACACAGTCACCCCTCCCGTCAGAGTCAACCCAGTGTCCTGGACAGTGATACCATTGGTGACCACAAGTCCAAATGTGCTTACAGACATGCCCCCGGTCACCGTCATTCCCAAGTCGTAAGACACGACACCACCAGTCACAAGTAGGCCCAACGTAGCGACTGTGGCGCCTCCTATCAATTGCACTCCGCCCGCCCGTACACTCAGTCCTCCACTGCGCACAGCGACGCCTCCTGACACCACCAATGCAGAAGTGTAAACCGTCGCACCTCCTGTCGCTGTCACTCCCTTCGTTAGCACGGTCAGCCCTCCAGTTATAATGAGTCCGTTTGTTGACACGGTCAAGCCGCCAGTAAGGGAGAGGCCGCCGGTGAAAAAGGACGCACCCCCGGTCGAGACTAAACCCGTGGATTGGATGGTGACACCGCCTGTGACCGATAGCCCAGCGTCGTTTATTGTGATTCCACTGGCGACAAACAGTCCGCCAGATTGCACAGTGTTCCCGCCCGTTGCAGTCAATCCTAAGTTCATCGACGTCATGCCGCCGGTCACGGTGATTCCAATTGTCGACACAGTCAGCCCCCCCGTAACAGAAAAGCCCGTGTCGCCGACAGTTACGCCGCCAGTTACGAAAAGACCGTTGGACGCTATGGTAACACCACCAGTAACGACAATACCGGACACCGAAACGGACAATCCCCCGTTGTTAATCAACAAGCCCCCAGTTACTACGAGCCCCAGCGTCTGCACCGTGAAACCTCCAGTAGCAGTCGCGCCCCCGGAGTACAACGTGAGCCCGTTGGTCACAATCACTCCCCCTGTCGCCACAGTTGTACCTCCAGTAGATGACAGCCCTGCATTTCTCACTGTCAGTCCGCCCGTCACCACGAGACCAGAAGACGAAACGGTCACTCCACCTGTCACTCGCATTCCACCCAAGAGAACACTAATCCCGACAGTGTTGACCGTTACGCCTCCCGTGACAACGATCCCACCGGTAGAAACGGTAGCGCCGTTTGTAACTGTAAGACCCGCATTGTTGATAGTGATACCACCGGCGAAGACGACCATACCACCCGCGGACACCGTGGCTCCTCCCGTCAAGGTGAAGCCGTTGGTACTCACCGTCAGCCCCCCCGTCACTTTCAAACCATTGTTAAATATTGTCGCGCCGTTGCTCACGGTCAAGCCTCCCGACAAGACAGACACTCCTACGGTGTATACAGTGACCCCGCCGGTCACCGATAACCCAGAGGTTGAGATGGTGGTTCCGCCCGTTAGCGTAAGCCCCGCGTTGAACAATGTCACCCCTCCGGTAATAACCAGACTGGATGTGCGAACTGTTAGACCCCCGGTGAGTTGCAAACCTACTGCGTACAGGGAGGCCCCACCCGACACGACCAGTCCTGATGTCTGCACCGTGGCTCCACCGCTTAAAGTGATTCCTGTGTCGAAGGCTGTGAGCCCGCCCGTGACCGCCAAGCCAGCAGTGGCCACCGTGAAGCCTCCCGTAACCACCACACCGTTGGTGCTCACTGTCACGCCCCCTGTCACAAATAACCCAGAAGTACTCACCGTAGCGCCCCCAGTGGCCACCAATCCCAGAGTCTTCACCGTTACTCCGCCCGTGGCCACGACTCCGCCGAACCAAACGGAGCTCCTCACCCCGGAACTGCTACCGGTCATGTACAGTCCAGAGGTAAATACAGTCATTCCGCCCGTTATCGACAGTCCGGAGTCATAGACAGTCACGCCGCCAGTTACTACCACTCCAAGGACCGTGTTCGTGAACCCACCGGTAACCGTCAGACCTTTGTCATTCACGGTCATGCCGTCATACAGTACCAGACCGCTACTCATCACCGTGCCTCCACCCGTCACTAGTACACCTCCCGAGGTAATAGTCATCCCCAACGTGTTAACAGTGATACCGCCCGTCACCACCAGTCCCCCAGTCTGAGCTGTCGCGCCCCCCGTCACAGTGACTCCCGCGTTGTTCCCCGTGAGGCCGCCAGTCACCACGACTCCCCCGGTGTAGACCGTCATACCGCCCGTCAGAGTGAGACCTCCTTGATTCACAGTGGCACCTCCAGTGAGGGTGAGCCCTAGTGTGTAGACGGTGACACCGCCCGTCACTTGCAGCCCTCCGTTGGTTAACGTGGTCCCGCCCGTCACCGTCATGCCGCCTGTGAGGACCGTGGCACCGCCAGTCAGCGCTAGTCCCGACAGCTTCACTGTCAGTCCTCCCGTCAGCACAAAGCCGGAGGAAGCCACCGTCGCGCCGCCTGTCAGCACTAAACCTCCGTTATTCAAGGAGACACCTCCAGTCGCTTGCAATCCCAAATTGTTGACCGTCAAGCCCCCGGTCACAGTTATGCCGCTGTCTGCCATGGTTACTCCCCCAGTTACTGTCATCCCGGATGTAATTACCGTCAACCCACCGTTCACAGCCAGCCCACCGGTGAGAAATAGACCCAAGTTATTTATTGTCATGCCACCTGTCACAACCATCCCATCCAATTGTATAGTAGCTCCGCCGGTCAGAGTTAAACCAGAATCGAACAACGATAATGAGCCCGTCATGAATAGCCCTGCAGAGGAAATCGTGGCCCCGCCAGTGGTTAGCAGCCCTCCACTTATGATGGTCAAGCCCCCGGTGGTAGTGAATCCTCCTGTCTGCACAGACACCGCTCCTGTGACAGTGACACCCGTGGAATAGACCGACACGCCGCTGCCAACCACTAACCCGTTCGCCGTAATTGTCTCCCCACCCACCACGACCACATTATCCTTCAGGACTGTGAGACCGCCCGTGACGTACATCCCATCGAAATTGATCGTCGTGCCGTTACTGGCGACGAGTCCGCTGCTCAGCACGGAGAGTCCGCCGGTGACTGCCAGCCCGCCCGATAGGCTTACACCGCCCGTCACCAACAGACCGCCCTGCAACACGCTCAGCCCTTGCTGCTGCACAATCAGGCCGCTCGTGTATATGGTCGTCCCGTCCGTTACACGCAGCCCGCCTGCCGCCACAGTCAGCCCACCGCTGTATACAATCATACCCCCTGATTGGATGGTAGCGCCACCCGCTTGCACATAGACACCGTCGACAGTGACGTACACCCCGTTGTTGACATACGCCCCCCCGGTGGCGGTCAGCCCGCCCGTGAACACGTCCACCCCGTCGTGGACAACCACCATTCCTCCGGCGAGTATAGATAGTCCCACTGTGTTCACCCGGAGCCCCGTGCTCCGAATAGTAAGACCTCCCGTGACAACTAAGCCGAAATCGTACACCGTGAGCCCGCCCGTGATTGTCAGGCCTCCGCTGAGAATCTGAAGGTTTCCCTTTACCAAATCCAGATCGCCGTAGTACAAGTACACATTCCCCGCCCCGTCTAGAGTGAACCTGGTCGTGGTCCAATCGGTGGCGGTGATGAAATTGAAGTCCACGGTTCCTAAGTGCGCAGTCTCGACGTGTAGCACGTTGATGGGAGACGAGGATGACGTGGACTCGACGGTTACAATGTCCTTCGCCTGGCTATCGGGCAGCGCATATTTATAGGTGTCGCAATTGCTATTTCTGAAGCCATCGAAGCAGTGACACACGCCCGTGTTGAAATCGCAGAGTCCTCTATTCGAACAATAGGCATACTCTAGCACCACCAAGCGCAAACGAGAGGAAACGAGGATTAGGTGGCAAGATGAGAATTTGAGAAACAGAAAATGTCGGTGCGGGGTCTCATCTAGGTGCTATAAGGGACTGTCCTGTAGACTATTAATGGAGTGGGCTGGGCTAAGGGGGGATAGGAAAGTACAGGAATGAATATGGTTCTTAATCGGGTCACTGTGCACATAAATCGAAATTAATAGCGCATATCCTTTACCTGGGGACGAAAATAATTTTTTTTGTAAAGGTCATACTGAAAACAAGCCGGTTAAATGTCCTAAGCCGACCCTCTACGAATGAGTGAGCAAGTCCCGTGGCACCGAGAAGGGCGATCTGATTATCTACGTCGGACTATAAGACTAATCCCCCCACCAACGCCTGCAAGCTCGCATACATATCCTACCTGGATAAGTGTCGCCCACCACATCAGTTATGGTACAGGTCACCAGCTTCGCGTCATTTTTATTTACGTCCGACGTGTCGCAATAAAACGCGGAGAGCGGCGGGTTGCCGTCATTTGAAAATATATTATTTTCATACGGATGAATGGGGAACGAGCGGAACTGAATGGTGAACGAGGAGGAGAGTCGATTCGTAACCGCCGCCCGCGAACAGACCACGTCGTCCACGTTTCGAAGACTTTCGAATGCCTTTTCGCAATCCGATTCGTTCCAAGCCGACGCGTTCGCCGGAAAGTTAAAGCTTTCGCCGTTAAAAGTGAATCGAAGGGTTCCGTTGAGGAAGCCGTGAGTGGCATTTGTTGTCAGAGTGATGACGCGATAGTCTGTGAAATCGGTCAGCGGGTCGTCGCCTTTCGGACACATTCCTAACCCGTACAATAGAGAAAAAAGAACCAATTCGCAAGATTGATAGATTAGTTAACTAATAGAGTAATCAGGTATGAACGGGTGATAATTGGCTTACTCATGTTGCAACCGGGTCCGGTATATCCTGACAAGTACGACAACGTCAAAGTTTAAAACATGGTAATTATTCTCAGTAGAAATTACCGATATCACAGACGCATCCTGTTATATGATCAGCTTCCCATGATGTGAAAGCTGATGCTCCCCTTGAGAAATCATAAAACTGATAAATTGTTCCAATACTTTCGCATAGTCCATGAGAACCACAATTGCATGTCACTACGGAAAAGAAGTGATCCTAAGAGAAAGACAGATTTCATTACTCTCCTACTTTTTTGACACGTAACTCCTTCAAATCCAGGGAAGCATTCACAAGATCCCTAAATTACGTTAATAATCAGATTCATGCCTAATTGCTAATTCACGACAAGGTGATAACTTTACCGTGTAGTAGTCACATATTCCTTGATTTGAGCACTCAGCATATGCATGGGCGGTATTAACTGGGTGTGCTTTGTCAGCCCAGGCTACTCCCTTCTGACATGTCTCTAATAAATTTGCACAAAATAAAATGTGTTAGTCTTGGAAACATGCAGACTAACATGTACGCACTCATAGAGCAATCTGCAGTTGCATTCCAAAGGGAATTGCAAACACAAGTATTTCCTGAGCAATATCCATGCCCATTGCATTGATTATGGCATGCAGAATTCGTGAGTTTGATGAATAAGAAGGGAATCAAGATAAAGATCAGATCCATCACAAAATCACTTGATATTCTGTTAAGATTTGTAAATAATTTTCATATATTCTTTATTGCAATATAGAAAGAGTTGATGAAGGCAAACGCTAAATTATGGCAAACACGGCATAAAAATGTTTAAATCCGTTGAAACATTAGAGCAGCGCTGGATGAGATGTAACACAAAAACCAAAAAATGGACGATATAGGACAATTCTGTATCCTTGCAAAATCTCAGAAAGGAAGAGCATGCGCTGCAATTGTGCAGCAAGTTATCAGTAATCGAAAAATATATTTTTTTGGAGAGCTACTTGAAGTTCCTTCCGTTCTCTCTGTACGGATTCAGCATATTAAATAATAAGTTATTTTGTTCTCGTCATTATTTATTTTTGTTTTAGTTAAAGGATAGTGAACATGCGAAATATTACAGTACGTTAGAACTTTTCTGTTATGGAAAACTGGCGGATTATCTGTGTAATAGTTATTGAAGAATACAAATAGTACTCGTTATTAACCTTAATTTTAATTAGCAAATAGAAATGAATACATCGAACTAAGTGAATCGCAGATGTTTAAATTGAGGCAACTTTCAATAATATCACTAGCTAAAGATACTAAGGTCTATATGGAATGAGTGTATATAAGAATTCATTCCACTCATTCGTGTCCTTTTAGATTATCAATTACTCCACATTACAAAAGGAGCTTGGAATCGATAGCGTCAGAGAGCTTGAAGACCTGATTATTGATTCGATTTATGCGGTACAAGATGCCAGATTCCTTGTAAACGTTCATTATTATATTTTCTATAACATGTAAAGGGTTTGGTCTCAGGACGCATGGATCAGCGAGCAGGTTTATTAGAGATTCAGAGCACTGCCGGCCGAGATTTGCGGCCTTCTCAAATACCGAACATGATTCTACAGCTTGAAGAATGGTAAAAAATGTGCCGAAATACGTTTATCGTTCCGTTGCTTGAGGCGATTGCTCATACCCGATTATTTTATCTTGCTCTCTAAAACTGATCGCTCGATCAACATCTCGGGATCATGTCAGGCAACGAATATGCGAGCAGGAACTACAGCGCTTGGGCGAATCGATCGAGTGAGCATGTCGTCGTCATACGTGACTTCGATAATCCATTCGTTTCTTATCACGATTTTTCATATCCTCCACTCAGATATGCGAAATCCGCCAAATATCGCGAACAGCAGGAAGTATCGGATTTATTCGCGGAGATTGAGAAGAAAAGACGCGAGATTAAGGTACGATCGGTTCGGTCATAACTCTCTAATCTTAACAGGCAACCCTCCGTATTCGTGTTCTTGTCAGGACGAGGAGGGCGCACATGCCGATGACGACTCGGATGAGGACGGCAGAGATCAACCCATGAGATACCCTCAACACGCGTAAGATAAGACCTGTCCCCCGCCCTTCCCCCCCTCCGCCTTGTCCTCAGATATGGGAGAG
>VKHC01000107.1:0-18819 GCA_015143735.1 Synura sp. LO234KE | reverse complement strand
TACCGCTGCAAGTCGAGGCAGACGCCCCAAGTCAGCCGGATGGACACGGACACGGACACGGAGGGATTCGGAGGAGAGCAGCGGAGACTACAGCCGTTCTCGAGGAAGTCGTAGAGATGTGGTGGACTGGAATCAGGTACTGCTCGCGTCTCGCTCTCTACACCATAATATCTTCGCCAACCACTCCCTATTCTCCCTATTCTCCCATAAATAGTTCTGCATTATCTATTTAATAAATTTACAGTTCGTTGAGGTCCTCTAGAAACCCACTGTATCTCACGTTCCTCCCCCTCTCAGGCGAAACTCCTTCTCAGTCGAGGAGACCACCAGAGGTGTTTTGGGATTGTGTTGGACAGCGGTCAGTTGGATGACTTGGCTGAGGCTATGCACTTGTTCGGTCCTTATCCTGAGGTGAGATTAGCCTTACCCTCCTCCTCTACTTCATATCTATAAACTTCATCCACCACGTCATCCATACCATTTCTATATTCAACTCACTTACGTGTCGCAACTCTTTTTTGTATCAGGAATTCTCTGCCTCTCTTCGTAACCGTATATTTGACGGAATATCTACGTTACTGATGCAATGCAAATACACAGACCTGTGTCTGGAGTGGGTGTTATCTCTGTTGAAGAATGGAATTTCGAAGGATCTGGTCCGCCACACCTATCGCAGTTTGGTGGAATCCGTAGCGCACGTTGCCACCGAGCATTCTCGGTGGGGTATCCTAGCTGCGAGGTTAGAGGAAGAGTTGCGGAGAGCTTCGCAGTTGTGAGATGTGAATTATGTGTTATCACAAAGGATTTAATTGTGACCTGAGATTTGTGTGTTTTGAATGGTTGTCATGGCTAAGCGCGGTAATAGAATCTTTATAGTCTCTCGTTGGGTGCAATGACTACGCACCGCTTCAGTGCAGCGTATTTATAGAGTATCGCGGGAGCGCAGATTGATACAAAATAATTAATGATATTCTTGTGCTATAATTAGTTGGTGCGGTACTACTAGGCGAGAACACCTTTGGCGAGGACAAAGCTGCGTAGCTTTCACCCTCCGAAAATCATCAGCCTGAGGAGGAGCGACGACTAAACAAGAACATTGGTAAAACAATTAAACATCCGTTATAGAGGTGTCCGAAAGAGAATCGCTCTACCACGAGTACCGTATACAGCGGTCTGCTACTATGATAGCGGTGACTTTTGTGGTACCGCGTACCGCGGTATATCGTCGCACAGTTGAAAGTTAGGACACTCTCCTGGCAACTAGATTCCACGCTCTCCCAATACGACACAATTACTATTGGATTTAGAATTGCTTAGTAGTGGTAAGCGAAAAATCCTCCACCAGAGAAAATTGCTGGTAGGAAGGGGGGGATGAGAAACGCCAAGCTAATTCTTGGTGGTACACCCTCGTCGGTGTCCTACTTGGAAAAGAGGGGATAAGATAACAAATCAATTCTCAATTTCTCCTGTTGGAAGGAAGTGATGAATTACCTGGCAGCGTTCGTGATCACCACCATGGTACTTGCTACCCGCCCACTTCTCCTCGTCGCCCCTGCTTCTTGCGGCGGTGAGGACCGAGTAGAGACTTCCTGAAAATCGTATTGTTCGTCGTTGAAGTGAGTTGAGTCAAGTAAATAGTAACTGAATAGAGACACTCTATTCCTAGTATTGCTTCATCGCCTTGTAGTTTCACCACTTCTCTTGTTGCTCTGAGGAGGTAGTACCATAGGCTGCCATTCCTGTGATATATAATGCTCCCAGCCACTTCTTTGATCAGCGACTAGTTTTCCTACTAGAAATGGGTTGAGTTACTTTTGGTAGTGAGGAGCAATTGTTGGAGGCCTAATATTACTTGTTACTCAGCACCTCGTCCTCGTCATTTTCCTCTTCTTTACGGTAATTACACTCATGATCTTGTACCTTATAGTACTATCAGTGGGATGGAATTAATTGTCTCGTAAAACCAGTGTTTGAGCGAACAAGAAAGAGATTAAACATTATTTTCGCTTACCAGCTTTACTTTTATATTCCTTCTAATTTAGATATTTGAATTTCTTCTCAATTTTTATCGTAACTGAATATCAAAAAGGACGTATCTCCAACTCATGCCTACTACTGGTTTGTTAACTTCAATTCAACACTTGCAAACGCTCTACTACGGCACCACTATTACAGGTACCAACAATTACAAGCACGTCGGCTTTCTTCTGTTAATAAGGCAGTCCATGTAACTGTAGCTTGAGCGCGACAACCGTCACCACAAATACCACCATTACCAACCTAACCTAAAAAACGGTCGACTTCATCCCCTCCCCATCCTACCCATGCCATGCCGCCCCAATCCCCTTCGACTACCCCAACAATATCTCCATCTCCTGCATCGGAGTATCCATACACGTTCTTCCGACTATCATAGTTCCCGAAGTGATGTTTATAATAAGCATCCATGTCAGTAAACTTCTCGCCTACTGTAGGTCTGACAATCATACTCCCATCTCTAAGACCGCCACTGTAATCTGCAGTCCTATCTACATCCCATTCGTCATATTCCAGACGCGTTTCAAAGTCCGCTCGAAATGAGACGACACCACGAAGCTCATTCTTGAACGTTCCAACACCGTCGCTACAAACGCGATAAGGCACACAAGCGGTTGGAGGTTGGTCATAATTGGACACTTGCTGTGGGGGTAATCCGCTTGAACCAGCGTTTTGCGCGGGGGGACCACTGGCAGGTGGTTCAACAACGCGCTGACTGAGACTCAATCGTGCATCCTTTATTAAATCCCACGCATAACAGCATTCGAAGGCATCGCCGCTGTCATCAACACATGCGGTGTCGGAATCTCATCTACACTACGTAAAAACGCCGGCGGTAAAAAGTAAGGTCGACGAGACAACAACGCGATGTGCCAGAATCCGACAAAAGTGCTGGCCCTTAAGTCGTAAAATATCGCCTTGTAGCTATTCAAAGGGAGCCATGTTAGCCTTAAACCCTCATACAAATGAAGCTGGTCACAAGGTAAGATAAGGCTTTTGTTTAGTCGCGATTTGATCGCTTCAGCTTTTAACGCTGCATTCCACAATCGCATCTCGCAAATCTCACTAACCAACTCAGACCGACCTGCCCATCCAAACGCGTGTACTGCTGATGATCCGGACACTGTTAGTGGGTACGAAGAACCTGCCGTTGTCTCAGCCACCACGCGTCCATTGACAAGTATACTCCACGCGCCACGTGGTGAGCATACGTACGCTATATGAGCCCAGCGAAGCGGCAGGAGCGACAGTGGGGCCACAGCAACAGCACTGCTCAGTCCGTTTATATCGCCTGTGACAGAGACGTATGGTCTTCCGTTGACCAGACCGATTCGCAGGGCATACGCCTTCCCTGTTCCAAGGAATCCAGAGCGGACATTGGAGTCTGCATCCTCATTACCAAGAATATTCTGGAGAGCCATAGGGCTAGTGATGGTCCATCCCACAGGAGCAGCTTTCTTTACGTAACGAATCCACAATTCCAACGTGAATCCGACAGCACCACCACCGGCGTTCTCCAGACCCAACGAGGATGTACTCCCAAGCAACGTGGACGAGTATTCTGGGTACGGGAACTTCATCACTCGCGGGATCCATAGCTCACCCGGACCTGTACTCGATGGGACGCCGGGTGTCGGTCGGTTGGTCACGGGCCACAGAGTCTCTGGAACGAATGCTTTATCATACTCGTCGGTCCATTCGTCGATCACGAATAGAAGGTATGGGGACCATGTAGGCGGCAGAGTTAGAGGAAGAGAGAAAATGCCGTTAACCCCGCGAAACCGGGAGGCGGATAAGACAGTGCCGCCCATGAAGACGCCCGTGTCACAGCCTCTCTGTAGGTCCCAAAGCAGCGTCGGCTTCGGGGAAAGTAGGTGAACAGGAACGGTGTACAACGGCACTCCATCGGCATCCAACGGAACCTTCCCAGGAGTGAGGCCTGGGAATCGTTGGTTGATTGTCCGCCACCAAGTAGCGTACGATTTTGGGCCACCGTGGCGTAAAGGCAGCCAGGAGAGACGGAGGGTGGGGTAGGAGGCGTCGATGACAGGAATCGACACGCCTCTTCGAGAATTTATATCCCCCTCAGACAAGGGCTCTTTCCAGACCCGGAGCTCAGCCAACGAACCGCACAGTGGGTTTCCATGGGCCATGCCACCGACCGTTACGTTGAAGGCCCCGCTCGACAGTTCTGTGTTGACTCCTTGTTCCAACAGGCGGCCGTCTTTGTAAAGGCGGAATTCATGTACAGGACCGTCCGCAGTATTGTGAGTGTCCGTAGCAGTGACCACAATCGCAACGTGGAACCACATGCCCATTGACACATTTCCCTCATTGTCAACATTTTTAGTGCGCCCGTCACCTAATATAAACGTCAACACTCCGCAGCTCACCGCAAGAACCATGTAATTCCTTATATTTGAGTTAACATACTTCCCGCAAGCAAGAATGGTGTTGAAGCTGCGCGTGATCATACAGACCTCATGTAGCTTGACCCACATCTCGATCGTAAATCCTCTTGAGCCAGACACAGTCCCAGACTCTGACGGAAACAACTCATCAAAAGTCAAACCTAGACTTGCAATCGCCCTTCTCGGAAAGCTGACGTAGCGAGGGAGCCAAACCTTCCTTTGTGCTATCAACTTCTGAGTTAGAAGATAACTAGAGTTTTCCAAGGGAGAATTCTCAAGCCCTCTTCGTATGGGAGGCAACCAAGAAGCTCGTTGAAGCGAAGCCATTTCGCGATGTTCTAAATATTCTTGGATAAAATTGGTGGCCCATGGTGCATTCTGGACGTTTGCAAACGGTTTTGGGAGAGCGCAAGGCCATCGACAATCTAATGCAACTAACCTTGGTATTCTACCCGTTTCATCCTCAGTGTCACTAGATGTTTCAGAGATGTGTCTGTATGTCAGCCTTCGTCCGACAGGTTTCCTTGTCCACACATCATACATTACAGAACCTTCTGGATTGATTAATCCGCCTTTTCGTAACGGCAACCAACTTAATCGTAAGTTGGGGAATTGATCGACAGCCTCTGGAGGTATCGCCACAGATAGAGTTGACGTGATATCGGCTTCGGTACGTTCCACATCCCAAACCCTCATTTCACATACCTGTCCGCCTCCTCTACCACCGCAAAGAGCGATTATTCCTGTTGCTAAATTCGGTAGAGGGACACCCCTCGTTTGTTTGACACCATCAATATATATATTTAGGAGGTTTATGTTATTGGCTGAATTTGACGACGGTTTAGAAGTATTTGGATTCATTCCAGATATGGTCAGCGCGTAATGCTTCCATTTGTTAACCAAAACAGATTTGTCGACGTTAAATGATTTGTCGTTGTATGTAGCTTGTACATATTGTCCATACAAGAGAAGTTCAGGGAAATAAGCGTTCACACGTGAAGTCGACGAGGCGTAAAATAATTTGAATACATTATCATTATCGGGACGAACCCATGCTTCTATAGTGATACCGTGCTCACGGACGTTGTGTAAACCTAGGTCCGTGTTATCACCAAGCAAAAAGTAAGTTCCCCGGTAATAGCATTGGACAGCACGAGGAGCCCAGATTTCTTGACAGAAATCTTCAACTACAGGAGTGATGTAATATTCTGGACGATAGACTATTGCACTCGTCACAGCAACTCTAGTTAGATTAAGCTCATTAAAGCTGTTGATAGAAAATTCAGCATATATTTTCTGATCCATTCTTCTCAGTTTCTCATATGCATCCCCCAATTCATCTGCAATACTAGGACTAATGTTTTCGGACGCATTTACTAAATTTCGAATATAGGACACAACTTCGATTACCGACTTCGGCTTTCGCTGTTTGGCATTATTCATGGCGTAAGATTGGACAAAATGAATGCATTTGCTTATCTTTTCTTCCGAGGATCCTGACAGCTCTTTTACAAAAGAATTCTGATTCCCCATGGACTAGATATAAAAACTCCCCACCCCTCCCTTCATGTGGCATTGCATTAACTTCAGCAGTTACAAAGCCATTTCAAGAATCGTCAGTATACCATTTCTTTTTGCAGTCGGCGCAGCTGTGGGTACGAGGATCCCTTGATTTGTGCTTTAGAAGATAAAATTATGGATATGATGTACAATATTTAAAATATTTTAATCAATCTATTCCCATCTATTTCGTTTAGTAGGGATATGCTATCAATCGAAAATCAGATATAAATTTGCTTGAAAGAGTTTCTTTTGATTTATCAGATGGGGATGGTTGGGTCATGATTGCTTATCCGAGCGGCTCTGCGAAAACAGAAGTCGTCACGATTTTTTGCAATGAAGAAAGCCTTTGGAATCTCAAACGTGATCCTTTGGACAACTTTTGAGATGTTGTTTAAAAAATGTTACCAGACAGCGTACTTTGGATGCACTTTTTCCAACGCTTGGGTTCACAACCTTTGAGAGTTTATTGTCAAAATATTTCCTCTTGTTGTAGGCTAATATATATTAACCGCGTCTTTAAACTTCTACGAAAGCCACACTCGATTCAAAGATAGGGTATTTTCTAGAGGTCGCAAGTCGCAAGTGAACAGAAGGCAATGGGTGCTGCTACCGATGTGTTTTCGTTTCTTTTAATGCCTTAATGAATGTGGAACGTAAAGCCGAACTTGATACCTGCAAATGAGGTGGCTACTGAATATGGGGAATTTACGACTATCATATTTAGATTTCTAGAAGGCGGTATATATTGTTTACAGCATTACTCGTATGCAACTTCGGATTGGACACTCAAGCAGAGTAAAAAGCTCGTCACTCATTTATTGTTGAACACCATGCACTTCCGATTGAGAGCGGCTGAGAAACAAGCTGAAGCGACCTCCTGAATGACATTGTGGGCGAATTTAGAGGTTGCCTTTCCTATTTGCAAGATATATTTCTTGCTTAATATCCCGATGAAATGCAGACTAAAATGGTGACAAGAACTAGCAATTTTATGATATGCTCGTGAACTCCGTCCGGTTCATGAAGTTCCAGCGAGGCGTCGATGATCAAATAAAGGAATTTCAACAACGCTAAGCAATCAGAACAAGCGCTGTTCATCTGTACGCTTAGCTCGACTGCTTTACTAGCTGATAGTCCAACATATGAATTGGGTCTCTTTTTGGGTTGCTGCAAGACTATTGTTTTGACAAAGAAATATCTCACGAGGCACTGAACGGGGAGAATGCCCCTGTTAACAAGCAGTGGAAGGGCGAAGGAGGTTTTCATCATCTAAGAGTAAATCCTTTCTGGATTTTCTAGCTTGGTAATCTAGCCTCGCTCGATTCTACGAAGTAACACGAAGTACAGAGATATTGTTTTTTTTTATGAACTCAAGTTGCTTTAATAAGCTTCTGTTTATTCACATCGCTAAATAACTGCAATTACAATTATTACATTTGTTGAATGTATGACTATTGTACACACAGTATTTTTATGCGTCTCTTGGATCCATATCCATTTTTCATTACGTCAGCACACAATTTGTGAATTATCTTGGTGTTTAGAATCGTTCTCACTTATACAACATAGTCCTCGTGAGCGATACGAATATTCCAACATCGCCTTGACGCGCTAGTCGATTAAAAACATCCATTCTACTTTCGTTTACTCTCTCGTAGAGGAAATAAACATATGAAAGCACAATATATTGGAAAGGGCTCATACTCATAATCGACGAATTTTTCTCCAAAATGCAAATTTAGTGAACTCTTGGCTGCTTCATGAGGATAACCTTAGGTACAGTAGCTTACGTGCTTCATGAATGGTCAATTTCCGTACTGCTAGTTCAGCAGCTATCTGAGTACAAAAATGATCATTAGCGTGATAAGTCGCTAAGAAAATATTTAAGACTACCAAGTGAGATTTTTCCGAATATATCGTGTTGCTAGGACTAGTACATTGGTGTGCCTCTGTACACCATCGAAATCAGTAGTGAATCATTCAGATTAATCGAGGTTAACACACGGCGTAGCGAGGTGGAGTACCTTAGAAAAGATCATCTTTTCTTGGGAGATTAAGGCAGCTGCACGAGCAATAATGGATGATTTTCTATCACCACATTAATCTCGAAAAGAAAAGAAAGTTGATCAAGCATAATAGTAAAGTTTCTGATGTCAGATTGATGACGAAGTTCTTAAAACAAGACGGTATCTGTACGTGAGGAAACTTATCTATGATAAGATTAGCGTGATAAAATGCTTATAGAACCATATATACATCTGGCTTCCGCCACCAACTGGTTTCTTAGCTAGCTTTTTCTAGTACTGAATCTATTTAAGAACTTGCTTCTCAACTTCGAAAACTAATTTGTAAAATAGATTTGGTGCTAATAATAAGCTGATTTACCGAAAATCCAATAGTTATTTATTACGACTAATAATAAGCTGATGATTACTGCTGCTTCTTTCAGCTGCATCTACATGAAAGCTAGGGTTTCGTTACGATATATTTACATATAGATATAGATATTTCACGGTTTGTACTAATCAGCTTGCCCACTTTTGGTTACATTTCACTCTGTCCGCCTTTCTACGGACTAGAGGCAGTAAGAACAATATTTCTAAAGGATAATTAACTCATAACCCGCGTGTCAATGTCGTTAAAAGAATTCTGGAGACAGACTGGAATTTTTTTTGCTATTATTTCTACGGTCGGATTCGATTCAACAAAATATTTACTATTTTTTCTATTCTTTTCAGTTTCTTTCTCGGTTATATGTTCTCTTTCGCACAATTTTGACGATTTCTGTTGAGCGGTATCATTTTTTTCACTATCAGATGCTATAATCATTTGATAATTCAACGTCAAAATAGTACCTTCGTAGAATCCAATGTACCGTAATAAAGTCTTAACTGCTATCTGAAATTCAATATTTCTTCTTATATTCTCCTCTCTTCTTCTTTTAGCGCTATTCATTTCCATGATATAATTAATTCTAGTTACATTTTTTCTAAAAATTGCAAGCATATCAATAAATGAACACAAGAAAGTTTTAAGGGATGGGTTGTTTTATAGCTTATGTCATTACTGACCATTCCAAGTATCACACGGAAAAGATTAAGGGAAAGATGGTTGCTTAATAAATTTGCCATAGTAAAGATTAGTCTAATACGGGTGCTTAATTTCTCGGTTCGCTGCCTTTGAAGCAACAAGATGAATGTGGTTGTGCAAAATCTTAAAGGCGGTGATTTGTTTGACGGTTGCATTTCTTAAGATGCTCACCTTAGAGCAAGAGATTAATCTGGAATATGTTAATATTTTTGTGTTAAATCTAAATAGAAAGGATTAATTAAGCTGGAAAAAGGTGCACCGATGTAGTTCTTACATTTTCAGTGTACTGAATACCGTTCCTTGGAATTTACTCTTAGTTAGAAAATTCTGTATACGGTACTTTAAAACGAGGCTTCAAATTTGAGACGCTGTCACGAGTTTGTACGGTCTCGAGAGAATTAAATAACTTCATTTTGAACCGTGAGAAACGCTTCAACGTTTAGACAATTAACGATGGTGTTGCAACGTGTGACACATAGTTCATTTTGTATTCTGTACTTCCTTCTACCTACAGCATATATCCTACGTCACCACTGATGCAAGTGACAGCTATAGGTTTACCGTAATTTGTCTAAAAGTACCACACGTGTACGCTTTTCTCGCTATCTAGTAGATTGTAGCTTGGCTTCCACCTATTCTATCTACACTTCTTGCTGTTGGTATCGCGGTACCAGTCGGCACTGAAGCGTTCACCTGCGCAGTTTAAGCGCAATTTTGATCTTTTAACGCTATGTTGTATATATATCTATATTGCAAACCTGTTATCTTCTAGTTTGCCTCTGAACCACTTCTGCACCAACCCAACATTAGCTGTCAAAACGATATTTGCAGTTATATGTATATAGACATAACAAAATCAAGCATATTTAGCATATTAAATAGGAGGAGTACAGAATTGGCTGGTACCAGCGGATCGCGTCAATAGGAGCGTTTCCAAGTTCTGATATGATCGGTGACTCCTGTTAACAAACTGTTATGAAGCCCGTGCGAGGTGCTTATTGGGGTCCCTTGTATGTTGGAAGTGAAAAAAGACGAATTTAAGGCTGATAAAGAAAGAGACCCCAGGATGTTGCGGGATAATGTTATAGCAACACCTCTACTGAATCAACTCCGCGTCTTTGTCCTTGTCGCGTTGGTTCAGTAGAGGTGTTGCTCTTACATTATCCCGCAACATTCTGGGGTCTCTTTCTTTGCCAGCCTTGTTAGAGTCGTCGTGAGCCATTACTCTCGCCAGTGATTTCCTGGACAATTGCATCTTGATAAGAGCGTAGACTTTCGGCTTTTTTTGCTCCAATCTATCCTCCTTTCACTCGCAAATCTCGCTCCCGCAGTAAATCTCTCTACAGTCCTAAAGGGTTGTTTTTTAACAGGGTCTCTCTCTTCGGAGTATTCCGCTGGATAGATCGGATTCTTTTCTCTCGTATTCGGGGTATTCTCCTTTCATGAAAATTCTTGCAATATCATCATAGGTAACTTCCACATAGCAAGCAATCGCATCACTGAAGTCAATAAAGTAGTATTCAGATTCTATGCCTTTTCGACACTCTAAAGTCTGTACTCCTGGGATTTGACGAGCCTCTATCTAAAGCCGGTGATTCAGCTCTACACAATTCAGCTCTACACAAGTCAGAACACAACCTACAAGAAAGTGATTATTGATAATTACTTTTGACAGAAATAGAAACGTGAATAATTGAGCTGAGAATAATCGTAACGCGGCATATTACACATTTCGGTGTTCGAATTTAATTTATCCAAGTATACAGCTATCATCGCATTATTAAGTTTAGTAATTCAGAAGATAATAGATAATGAATAGCTGTCACAATAATAAACAAAAAGGGATCGTGAAAGAACTACATCATATTTCCAACATAAACTGAAATCTCCGCTGCTGCCTTGGCTCTGCAACAGGTAACTTCTGGTGAGAATTTTAAATGAGATCCACGCCCCTCCACGCTAATTATAAACTCCAACGCTTACGCTTATCACGTCTGATTACCTGCACGTTTTGGATACGGTATGTTTTCTTAAGTAATCTTATCCGCCTTTAACGACTGATTGCGGCGATTAATTAACTTGTAACAATACCTCTAGTGGACTGTACTTCGCGCCAGTTACGGAACTCAGGAGTTGTTTCTAAAAAATTAGAGTCTGGTGATTATCAACTTCAGGTTGAGGCCAAACTCAACTGACTGATAACGAGTCAAAGCCCTACGCCGAGGATATTCCGTATTCAACATCGTGAGTTCTACACACATGCACTCTGGCATATATTATAGAGCATGGTCTGGTTGATGATTCTATCCTGGTCCTGAAATTTTCAATTGAGCTACTTTTGGAAACTGAGTGATATCGTCATACTTACAGCATATGCACTGGGAAAAATTTGAATCAAGTGCTTTGAAAGGTTCCAGCGCAGCCGGGTTTGAACGCACTTGCCGTGAAACGAAAGGTACTAAACCAAGCTTCGTGTGGGCTCTGCTACTGAGATTTAACTTTCAGACACAATCGTATACTTGGTTGGTCTGGGGGGGGCAACCTTCAGCACAATGATATTAGTTAAGTGACTGCACTTGAAGTGCCTATATTAAAACGCAACACCATTGTCTCCAACCAGAATAGAAAAAAGTATAACTCGGTTGAGGGAAAGCATACTAGCAGAGAGACATGGAAAATTAAGAAACGCATTTTTACAAAAGATCAAGGGATTTCATGAATTCCGTAATGAATCTAGGGCGATATAATTATCTCCCTCCACCAAATAATGCCAGTACTCCAGCTTTGATAGCAATCAGAGAGGATCCAGGAAAAGAAAGGGCCCCTCCAGTTGATTGGGACGCAATCGAGCGCGGAGTGAGATCCTCAGGCTTAGAACTTCCATTCTGGGCCAGAAGGGCGCCTTTATAAGTGGTAACTGAGTCATCAGTGGTGGAAGTGCGTGGGGTGATAGACCAATGAGGTTCCCTTGATACAGGGAAATACAGGAGCACTATCGTAACTAGGAATGCTCTCGCAAAAATTTAAACTAAATCCCAACGCTTATCATTCCCTACAGGCTGAATAAGTGTGGATAGGCCAGGGAGTAAGTATCGTATCCCTACCTGAAGAAAGTTCAATATTCAGCAATTTTTGAGGGCAAAACTTTTATGCTGCTTCTGTGCTTCTTGAATCGCAGACAGGATGTGTTAATGTGAGATGAATGCTTGTTTGGTGGCCGAGTTGGGGAAAGAAATAAATTAACCTTTGAAAGATGTTGTTCCCGGATGATTTAATTCTGGTAAGCAATCCCTGAAACAAACTCGAGCTTTTAATAATTCGCTTTATCTTGGATTCAAAAGCCATTTCAATTAGGAACTCTTCATAGAAGCACAGATTTTCTTCATCACATATATTGAGTTCATGCATCATCGGGGGCAACTGGATTGCTATACTTCTACGAGCAAGGACTTGTTGAAAATATACCTGAAATGCAAATTCAGCGGGTGAAAATCTTGATCTCAATAAAGCAATTTTCCGTGCCCTCTACAAAGCCCAGAGAAAGGCCAGGGTGATTGGTTGTGTAAGAATTTGCTTATTCAATAATGTCCTAATGCGATAAGCGCGGGAAATAGTGCCACCTTCGCGAGATCAGAGGACGATAATCTTTCTACTATTTCATCGCTAAGCAGGTTCGATCAAATTCTGTCTACAAGCTCTTGAATTTATTTGCTTAAGGCCGACATTTACGACTCGGATATCAGAAGCTTCAAATCTTCATGGCTGCAGTTTTTCAAGTTCAACCTCATATCTGCACGATCCCGAGCTCGAATCTTCTGCCAATAGAAAAAATTACTTTAATAATAATATTTTGGCGACGTTCCTCCGCTCCCAGCTTAATCCATAACGAGATAAAAACAAAACTCTTCAAAAATCGATATATTGGACGATACCTGACCCGAGTCACGCTTGCCGCGCCACCGCAAGTGATATCCCCTGATATTTGTGCACTACATGCGCTTAATGTGCAGAACAACTGTCGACATTTATAATCAGATTCTGGTTGTTTGTCTTCGTTCGAATAGACCCTCCCAGTACGACAGATTTCGACAAATACTTCGATATACTCGAACAAAAACGGCTCGTCTTCCCTCAACTCTTGCACAACAGACACTTCCCTTGCATCCTAGTACACGCTTGCAAAAACTATTGAAGCAAGAGAGCGTCGTCGCCAATACATCGCTCCCTGAGAAGCTCTGTAGATACCTTGCAATTCAGCTAGATCAGTTAGGGCCTGTTCTTGGGCGCTAGCCGATTCTCTCCGAGTCCAATCCCACGTTTTCCCTAAAGAGGTGTATTAGAAAAATTCTTGTGTTCTCCAGTTCGAGCCCTCCTACGGCGGTGCACTTTGATCGCTTCAGCCTCGCCGCTCTTGAATATCTACGATTCGCTCACTTTAAACCTGCCCACTTGGTTTCATAATCGTTTTATCTAGGACTTTGTCAGCTGGTTCTTAGTATCTCAGTGGGGTTGTCTTTTCATCAGTGATCCCGACAATACCATTCTTTCCATCGTGCTATTTGCGCGCCCGGCGCTTAACTATGTAATATCTTATTCGCTTTTCGTCTGACCACGGGCACTCTCATTTTCCTAATGTACTCACATCGGAAGAATTTTTACTTGAGGTTTGTGTTTGTCTCTTGGTCCTTCTGGAGAACTCTGGGACTGCAGTACTCCTGCAGCTTACGTCAACGGCTGGTGTCTATTTCTCCGCGGTAGCTCTTCAGCCCATTTTCGATCTCTTCTTTCCAATCTGCCAAAGTATGCCGAGAACTGGACTTTTCAATATCTTTGGATTCTGCATAATTTTCCACGAGCGGACCGCTTCGTACATTCAATCAATCAGGCATCAGGCTTCGAGGGGTTTTGGTATTCTGTATGACGCAGTCGTTGCGACTGTGACCATATTTTAGCAGAGGGCACGAGAAGTGGCTACTGGGATTTCAGCGAAAATTGTGGTATTTTTCACTCCGCTAGCTTTGAACCCAACGCTGTTTGGCAAAACCTTGCAAATCACTCGGCACCGAGATTTTTATTATTTGTGCCATGTAGATAATCACTGGGTATAACAAAATCTTATAAGGATAATTACGGAGTACTATCGAATCATGGATGATTGGCACCAGTAAAGGATACTTTCGGTACCGAAGATAATCCAGCACGGACGATGTGCACGGTTTTGTGTGCACTGATTGCCGGGAGAGCACGCGCAGTGCAGTTGCCTCTTGCTGCTGCTTTCTTCCAAAGACGCTCTTGCCTGGTAGTGCTGGTGGTTGTTCACATACTGGTACCTGTACTTTTACCTTGGTGTCGTTGGGAGCGGTCGCCCGCTTCAAGCCTCCTCGCCGTCAAATTCACGGCTTTCTACCTATTGGAAACCATCAGGCCTCGCTATTGATGTTGGCGCTCTACGACTGACTGGCGGATCATGCCTGATCATTTGCTTGTTTCGTCTCGCTTTTTATGTGTGGTTTGTAGTTCTATTACTTTGCTCGCTGCTGTTGGAGGCAGTAGATGTTATTGATACTACTATTTAATTGGGAGAGGACTTGCAAGCCCAAATGCAGTGGATCCGGGCCCTCACTTCTTGCTCCCACTCGGTGCAATGGGGCTTTCAAAATTGTTCTCGGGAGCAACTCAGTTGTGGAATTCTCTTGACCCCGTTTGTTCCAGAATTAACTGCAAGTTGTTCACCACGTGTAAGGGTAATATATTTAGAAACGTGTTTGATGTCGCTGTACCATAACAAAACCCATCTGCAGATAAATCGTAATTCGTCAATTCGTGCAACGTTAAAATTAGTTGGGTTTTGAAAACGATTGTCTAGTTTCCATATATTGACAGAGCTTTAAAATGTTGTGCTGTATCAAGGTACCAAAAATATCCTAGTGTTTTACTACTCGGCTTCCGAGTAGTTTTGCCGCAGATTTCGCCTAAAGTCCTCTAGGTCAACGTTATCTAATCCGTCAAAAGCACAAGCGACACCGCACTAAATCACAGAGAATATCTTTGAACAAGATAAGCCACTTTTGGAATGCGTCCTGCGCACATGGAAGCGCTTGTAGAAACTATTCCCTCTAGCTCAACATTCATCCAAAGCCATAGAAACACCTCGGACAGATCAATACGTGCAGGGTAGTTGGTTATGCTGACTATTTTTTTATATTGTGCCATCAGAAAGGGATACTGCCATGAGTTTCATCGAATGAAATAAATCTGCCGGTGTACCACAAGGCCCTCCTGCGTCAAACACCGTCGGAATATCATACCCAAATATTTTCGGAAAAGGAATTCTTATCCCTCACTGCCCCCCGAGCACCTAACTTTGTTGTCGAGGCTGGTTGGGATATCTCGCTGACGGATTGCAATCTCATCGTGAGTTTGGAATACTGTTGTCAGCCCTGTTCGGGACAAAATTATAAGCCGCCACATCAGCTCCAGACGATACGGAACCGTGGAGCACAGCAAGCGCTTCCGGACATCAAGGAACTGGCGCCTGTTGCAGCAGGAAGAGTACATACGCTGGAGCGGATTCAAGTAAAATTTGTTATTAGGGTGTGCCGAAACTCGACCACGTCATATTGTAAATCCTACATCAACCTCGCCCCTTATATATATTGAAAAGAAATTAAGATAAAGTGTAAAATAAATAATATAACCAATTGAGCTCAAAAGCTGGAAGATCGACTGTGCATCTCGTCAGTACTCTAACTCATCCCCTATTTCGGGTTCTTTAATGGAGTAGATAGGTTAATGGATGAGCGAACCCCGTAGTGATGACATTAATCAACTACTGATGCAAGTCAATTATAATTTCCAGGTCTTATGACGACTCGTCGACTAAGCTGAGGACTCAAATGCGAATTTTGCCAACTGTTCATTTCAAATAAAATATTTCCAAACAGATATGTATTCATAGCTTGGCACAAAAATTGAATATATTTATATAGGTTAGCTCAAAAATTAAATATATATCCTATTTTTAATTTTTGTGCCAAGCTCTCGCCTTTAAAACTCAGAATATAAGGATAATTGGTGTAGAATTTGAAATATCACTTGGTCAAGATTCGGCGCACCCAATAATATATGTATTTTTGTGCCAAGCTCCTTCCTGCAAAACTTTATGAATATAAGAAGTGTTGGTGTAGGATGTACAATATCATGTGATCAAGTCTTGGCGCACCCAATTATAGATCAACGCTAATTACAAATTTTATTTGAATCCTCTACAAACTTATGTACTCTATCCGCCTGCAACGCAAGATAGTCTATAGCTCACCCAATGTGCACTCCCACATTATTCCCAACAAAATGTACAAACCTTCCTGCATACCGCTGTTAATTTCAGCTTAGATCTCCTGCCAGAGGAGATACCCCACCAGGTGCATCAGTAACATGTTAGTACAAAATGATAGAAGTAAGTTCTGCGTACTAAAAGATACCTTTTGATCACGGATGGATCCTAAGGGTGGAGATGTGATACACGCCGGCCCCCCTCTGATAAGTCGATATATGCAGGAAGTGAATGGGAGAATAAAACAGCAAGCACTCCAGCGCTACTATCAGCAACAGCAGGTGCATGCTGCTACCCGCCAGCGGGCGGATTCTGCGGCAGTGGCGAACCCGCCCCTAACAATCCCGCAGAGCTCGGTGATACTAGCGGAGAACCCGTATCCCAGTGGTGCCTGGGTTTCTTGTGGTCGTTCCTAGCTCAGGTTGAGGCTTTAAGTAGCATTTCAATTTCAAGCTTTTCCTCTCCATTTCACTGCCACAGCGGTCTCGCACTACTTGGTCGCTTATGCGTTTCTTCCCAATTGCTGCATATGGTCGTGATGAGTCTAGTGCCGTAAATGTGCGACAAGTCTCATGCTTTTCTCAGAGACCTTCTATTTCTATGATCCTCGTGCAGACCCCTCTCACGTTATTATGCGCTTCTGGGTAGTCGGCGCCTCCCCCCCTTCTTTATCCATCATGCTGCCACCATTCTTTGGAACACCGTTGACTGAGCGTGCACGCGTTCCCTAGTACCTAGTAAGAACGGTGGCATCCCGGATTAGTAATTATTTCGTGACAATTTTGTTGTACCCTGCTGGCCACAAAAGCATCGCATGGTCTGGACCGATTGAGACCCCCGGGTTAAGATCGTCTGGGGTAACCGAGGACCTCATCAGGAATAGAGGTCGCAGCAAATTGAGAATAGAACTGGCGCGGAAGATTTTTTATTATTAGAAATAAAAGTTTCGGTCGGATCTAAAAATCTAAAATCAAATTAAGGAGGCAGATCAGCCGTTAGCTAATTACGCGCTCCTGAATGATTACTACAAGAGATGAGCGAAATCCAGCCACTGATGCGCATAGAAGGAGCCCACAGCACTACGTGGAAAAAAGCAGTTGTGGACCATAAGTGACGAGGCGCGAAGGACAGATTGGCGGTTACATACCTCGTCGTTGCCACGATTGCTCCAGTGATGACCGCGAGCCATGTCACGGACTTAGAGCACGAGCTGTAGACGGACAGCTGGAGGTCCGACCAATACGGCTCCGTGTAGGAAGGGGTGGAGGTATTTACTACAGTGAAGGTACTCGGGGTCACGTCCGCTTCAATACCTGCGGAGAGAGGGCGTTTGGGTGGGGTCAAACAAGGAAGATATATATTTAAGGAGGAAGAAACAGAACGGTTTTCTTTGAATAGGGGCACATAGTAAGGTGGGATAAAAATGCAGGCGTCCGCTTGCACGGTTTACCTGGATCCAGCGCGACGTGGTAGAAGGCGGAGGGGCATACGCATGTATCACGGATACACTCCATCGTCACATTCGTGTTCGACAAGACCGAGCAGAACCCGCAACCGCTCGAGGATGAAGTCCCGGACACCCCATGTCCACGGCTCCAGTCACAGGACTGGGGATTATCCCCGCGATCGCCCAGGTGGTGAGCCAGAAAGGCGCGGAGGAAGCCGACGAGCGCGTTTGGTACGGCGAATGCTCGACTCTTCTCAGCCCTCCATTTTCCTTCAAACCTGAACAGAGGCAGAAAAGAGAGGCGATGGACAGAACTTAAATAGGAGGAAAACAAACGTCACGCACCTCAACAGCTGAATTTATTCACTTAACTAGATTACCAAAGCACACAGTTCTAAACTTACAAACATCCTCCGGCATTGCTCAGCATCACCTGCCATACAGCACCCCGTTGTGATTGACCACGGGTTGCCCGCCACCGGCCCCACTAGCCGTTAGCACGCCCGTGTAGTAATTAGGAGGAGAGGCCCCCACCCCAAAGTCCAGTCCTCCGAGACCAGCATTCCTTTGTATTTCTTTGCGCTCGGAGGCTTGGTAGGCTTCGAACTCCGGACACGCCCAATCTTCTGTCAGACAGTTGAGGAGGGCCTGGATCAGGGAGGCGTTTACAGCCGGGGCGCCGGATGCAGCGTCAGCGGTGCACAGGGCGTATACCGAGGAGGCGGTTAAGGAGGCCGCACTGCAAGGACAAGCGTGCAGGAGGGACAGAGAAGCACGAGCGAGGAGGGAAACAGGGGAGGTGAAGAAGTGAAGTGCGCTCCAGTCTTCTTGTCCTCACCTGATTACATCCGCCAGTGAGACGTGGCTGCCGTTGTCCAGACGTGTGTGGTACAACGGGTCCAGGAAGGACTCCCCGTAGCCTGACAGGACCACCCCTC
>VKHC01000106.1:3503-18819 GCA_015143735.1 Synura sp. LO234KE | reverse complement strand
ACTATCCCCATGTACCCAAATCGCAAGTCCCGTGACCGAGTAGGGCAGACGACCCATGCACAAGAGCTCATCATCACATTAGACCTCCGCCCTGTAATCAATTCCCTCCTTGGTAGAAATACTATTCGGATTCTATTCCTCTCTTGTTTACCTTCCTCTTGGGACGAATTGCGCCGCATTTGTTATATTGTGCCTTCATTTTTAGCACTCGCGTTGTCAGCACTGTCTTAGCTATCACCCCCGCCGTGTGTGGTGCTGGTTAGAGAAGGGGGTATCACCCGGCGGTTATACGCACACCCCCTTTTCTCCAGTTGAGGACATCGTTGTGTACTAAATCATCCCCGGCGGAGGCATGAACCACGCTTTCTGGCGGAGATGTCTCCCCCTTCTTCCACTCTGTCACGATACGCGCTCATGGGTACACCGGAGCGCTTAGTTATTCGACAGCTTGTTTTGTGCCTACAACCTCTAATCTAATTTAACAATTAAGGTGTAAGATTTTCGCGAGATTGCGACTCCCCCAGCAAGGGAGACGGGTCATCACATGGAACATAGTGGCGAGAGGGAAAGAAGATGATCGCGGCACCAGTGTAGTCAGGTTGTCCACGAGAATGACAAATACAACTCTGTCTCCACTAAAACGTGGAGGCCCACTATCAAGGAGAGTTTCCACGAAGACACTCCAGCGACTAGGCCACCCTGAGTCGTCTCCTAAAACCCCGATGGGATTCCAAGATGAAGGCGACGAAGGTACGGGCGACTGCAAGAGCGCCGTTTTCCCCTCCATGGAGCGGCACCGCTCGTCCGTGCCCCCCCGCTCTGGTAGAGTTATGCTGGAATGCATTAGGGCAGGGCGGAGTGAGCGATGAATCTTAGTTTCTCCCACGTTTGCTCCACTGCGGTCGGAAGGTCCACCTAGAGTGGGATAATCTTCGAGATCCAGGTAGCTGCTTCCACCAAAGTTACAGCGAAGCCTTCGATACTGTTCATCTGAGGAGAGTAGAAGTACCCCAGAAGATTCTGAGAAGAGTCCTTCAGGACTAAGTTGTACTGCTGAGAAATACCGACCGGTGTGGCATGATTGATTCTAAGACGACTAGCATTTGCTCGAAGAGTTGAGTCACTCCGCGGTCCTATAGAATAGTCTTGCAGTACTTTTTCAACGAAATGTGGGAATTATGGCACAATTGCTACCACCATCACTGTCATCATTTCTACATCATATCAAATGAGCATGCCAAGGGATAGATTATCGACATGGTCAGTAAGCCATGTCGTTTTGGAAAGCGGTCCTTAATTTCTACTCAACGGATGATTCACCGGGTCATCGTCAACGCTTCCATTCGTACCAAATAGTTGATGCGGGTTAAGGCTGAGATTGTCTGTGACAGATCTTCATAGGTATCAGTCGATGGCTTCTCAGTATTGCAGGACTCCAAAATCTAAAATTCGGGTTAATTACGGTCCTATAAAGTTGCTGGAATTCAGCATTTTTCGAAAATCTAATATTTTCTTCCTACTTGAATGGAGTTGGCTAGCTCATTTATCACAAGCATACTACAAAGAAGAAACACAGGGAATGGGGACGCCAGTTGTCACCGACGCCAACACTCCTGAGCAGCTCGCTTGAGCAGGAGCTTTAAGAGGATTTGTAAATATTTCAAATAGCTGGTTCCGCTCAGAATCGGCAACTTTTGAATAAGTTGGTTGATTTCTCTCCACCCAGGCGTTCAAGTAATTGGAATCACACGCTTCAATTGCACAATTAGAAAATAAGCAGTCAGCAAAAAACTTCTCGTTAACCATAGACACATTGTGCTCGCGGAAAGGGCGTTTGAAAAATTTATTTGATCTCTCGGGATTCAGTTGTTGGCTAGATTTCTTAGGACAAGATACTGTGAACACATGAGAATAACATTTTTTGCCATTAGAAAGATTCGCCAAGTCCGACCTCTTTGGATTTTTGAAGCAGGATTCGAGTTAAGAAGTCGATTTTTAAAGCGTTCGATTTTCGAGTATTTGGCGACCTCGATTTTAAGGGTTTAAGTAACGAAGATTTGTTACTATATGGGCGAATTCTGGGTAGAAATCTCTTAGAACAGGTGTACAAGAGTACTTTTATGGGGATCGGGGAAAAACCGCCATACGAAAGCAGCTTACTGCGCATAATCACATCTGCTCTCCTGTTTTCTAGGGCCGGTACCTATGAATAGATATCTATTTGTCATACTCTTGCGCAAGTTGATTGCACTGGTGCCGCGCTCAGCTACTTTCACGCTCACGGCAATATTTTTGTGATAGCGTTTTCGAGTATCATTCAAATATATCACTGTAGAACGACAAAAAGGCAAAAGCACGCAGAATGTCTAGCAATTAAGAGCCCCAATATACCTACTTGCAAGCCACGTGACCGAGTGGGGGACGGGGGAGAACGCTCCGCCCGTAACCGTAGTAAAGTCCTCCCCAGGGGAAGATTAGTACACGACAACGTCCCCAGCTAGATAGTCGGGAACGCGCGTGCCACCCCCGAGAGAGGCCCTTGCTACATAGAGACCACACATTGAGGTCAAGACATTGTAGCGATGTGACAAGAAAGTGTTACGAATACCGGCGAGGATGCCAGCATGGGTAAAGGCAGAGTATAGCACTTAAAACACATGGCGCAAAAAGGCGAACCTCCACCACTTTGACCTAGTCCAGCAAGGCAGACGAAAGAACAAGTGACGAGATCCATGCTGATGGCGAGGAGAGTAAGCTTGAACGAGGAGTGACGGAAACGGAGGCGACGCGGGACTCGAGTCCCTACCACCCTGCCTCTACTCGGAGTAGTAGCTCCGCCCATAGTGGGTATAGATCGAGTTCCACGGCACTGATTTACCAGCAATCTGCAAAGGGTCTTCAATCCGATCCATTTGAGCTGACGAAAAGTGTAGGCCCCAAAAACCTTCAGATGGGTCAATCATTATGGCGTGGAGATGAATTAAGCGGGCCTTCGCCAGTGAACAGTTGTCCGGTAAGGGAAGCATGGAAAGGCTTCGCCGCAGTTGATTCAAGAAATTGGCGGGACAAACCCGACCCGAACCTTCACGCTTAGCCACTCCTCTCGAAAAGCTCGCGCGGTTGCCTCCATATGGAAATCAAATCTACATCGCAAGCTGCCCTCCACGTGGAAAACTTTGTCCGGGAGGCTGCGCTGGGCCTAATTGCTGAGAGAACCCAAGTGAAGTGACATCGTTGATCCCAAGAAGATCGAATAATTGCTTAAAAGTTAAAATTTCTAACTGCCCACTATCCGTGAGGGTAGTCCACAAAGCTGGTCCAAGGAAATTGGAAAATCGTGGCAGTACTGCTTCTCGGAAGTCCCGCGGCCAATCAGGTGAGCTCGCCAGGTGTTGATTGATGGACGTCTTGGGTATAATATGGTGTTGTCGAAAGGAGTCCGCAACATTTCCTCAGAAAATGCTGCACGAAAACAATCAGGGGCAGCGTGTGCGCTTCCATCCGTACCAAAGTACTTAAGTGGAGTGGGGCTCAATCGTTGCTCTTGATATTTTGGGGAGATTGTCGCGGCAGGAAAATCTGGAGTCTTATTTCCAACTTGAAAACCGGATGAGATGGATATTGACTGAGGAAAATTACAGCCATTTCGCCAAAGCAATTTTCCGAATAATTAAGGGTCGCAGTTAAATTCTCTTGTGCTTCAAATCTTAATTGTTCCAGAGCATTGGTTTGACCGAAATTCAGGTTTTGGGCCGGGTGACCAAAAGAACTAAAAAGTTTTTCTCTGTCAGGATTGAGTTGGCTTGAGGCCTGGACGACCTTCGCCTTCAGGAATACCCTGGAATACCTTTCTCCTTGCCAGTTACTATCTGAAATAAGTTGGAGATTCCGGGTTCGATGGTCGCGATTTTCCATTTCGCAGCTTTTGCTCAAAGCCGGGATCAGTATAGCCTGCGCTTTTGAATGCTTAGATAACGTATATCTAGAGGCCTTTAGGCGAATTCTAAAGCAAAACTACTCAGAATCCGAGTAGTAAAACACTTAGATATGTTTTGTTACAGTCACACAAAATGCGTTTTTTAAAACGTGTAACGACGTTGATCGAGTGTGTGGTGTGCGTCCCCGCCTACCTATTGGGGACGTTATCGGATACTAACCGGGGCACTCCTGGTGAGTTCCCCTTGTTAAACTCTCTACGCGGTAGTCACGGGGCATGCCACCTTGTGCACAGCGGTTGCAACCTGGTACATAGCGGGTATTTACTACGCAGGGCGCGGATTACTCTTTGTTCACGATTTCTTTTCCTAATGACATAATTTACAATACGCCCTGTGATTTTTGCTAGTTGTTTGTTATTTTCGTCAAAAGGTAACAAATACTAGAGGGTGGTGGTGATCCAAGTGTATTCACTCTGAGTCCTCCACTCGGTCTCGGGACTCGCCATTTGGTTCATGAGGAGTGGTAAGTTTAGTGATCGTTCCGGGCGTCCTTCACTTTTGTCTTTTATTTACTTGCCTTTACTCACCCAGACTAAGCATAAGATTTTCGGGAGAAGGTGGTGGTGATATCCTACAAGGTATATGACTGCATACCTCCCCTAGGAATTTCTGTCAATCCTAAGTTATATTTCACCCAGCGGGTAATAAATCATAAGTATTACAGCTGATTTTCGGGAGTAATTCGTCGTAAGGAAGAGCTCTCTACTCGGTCCCCATCACGGATATGCCGGTGCGTGGTTCACCCTCCTCACACAAGATGATGTCTTGGTTGCGCGGGGTGCGGTCTTTCTTCCCCACTTTACCATGATCTTTCATGATATCTGAGCGATCTGATGCTACAACACACGCCCTAAGCAGCCAGAAAGAGATTTCCTTCGTTACTAAAACTATGCTTGTTGAACTATGAACACTTGTCATATTTGCTGACATTGACATTTGCTTCACCCCCTTTCCTTCGGCTCTCAGTTAATAATTAATCAAGAAGACCTATATTCATAACTAACTTGGCCCAATCTCTCACCCTTGACTTACCATCATTCCGACAATCCGAATCCTGCCTCCGTGGAGAAGCACACAAACTTCAAGCGACGCTTCCCGGCTTCCATTCCGCATCCAGATCCTCTTCCCTCCGACTACTTGCGCCCCTTTTCTTCTTTCGCTGTCCTTCTGCTCCTCTACTATGAACAGACCGCAGTCCAGCCACCATGAACCCCCCTCCACCTCCACCATCTATCCCACTACCACCCTTCCGTTTCAAACTACCGCTCGATTGTCCGGCCAGGCGGATTTGTCGTGCCCTCGCCAATAAGCTGCTCAGCCTATCCTCGCCATATGGCTCCGCTAGAAAGCACAACTCATTACTTACTGCCATGGTTTTGGAATCATATAAGTCTCGAAGCTTCTCGTATTGTTCGAGTGACGGTACTTGCTTATCAACAAAGGACAAATACGAATTCACTTTCTTGCTGTCATTATCCACGTTTTTCGAAGCAGTAGTTAACGTGGATTTGTTCGAAGAAACAGTATCCCTGGTCTTCAGAGAAATGTCAACGAGGGCGGCATATATGCTTGGCTCCGACGGACCGTATCCTCTAAACCGCTGCGGGTTCAAGGCGGATATCGCACACATTGTGGCATGATACTTGAAGTACGGGTCCTCCGCTTGGTCTCGTGCAGGCCAGCTTCCATCGAGACTCTGTGAGCCTGTGAGAAAATCGAGCGCTTTCACCAGTAAACCTGATGTGAGAGGGACTCCGAGCACCCTCAAACAATGGCATATCTCGCCGACCAAATGCACGTCGTTAAATTTCAGCGAAAGCTCAATATTGTTCTCATCTAGCAAGAAGGCAGTTTCAAGCGGCAACAGGCTCGAAGATAGCTGCAATTCACCATAATTGGACAAGACATGAACCACATTGAACACCATCGTAAGTTGATCTGCAAAGGTGTCAAATATTTCGTCGTCGTAGCTGAAGCCGCTGAAGATCTTGTACGGTCGGTACAGCGGGAGGAGCTGGAGAACCGCCTTCAGATTAGTTTGTATATTTATGCCTGTCTTCTCCGCATAGAAACTGTAGGTAAGTACTTGCGTGTACTCGCGGTAATCTAGTGGAGGCTTGGAGTAGCTACTAGGACTGACCTGGAATAAAAGTGGGTCTATGTCGAAGAAATCTCTGAGATTATATCCCTTGGCCACATTTCTGACTTCCTCTTTCGAATTATGTCCAATACCAACACGTTCCAACGCGTAAATACCCATAACGAAATCTAAAACCTCATCGGCAGGAGGATTTTTCTTCTTACCTCCACCATCATTATTCGATAGGGTAGGATAATGTTGAAGCCACATTTGTGCGACCACTTCAGTTCGTAATAATGCAAACTTGCGCAAAGGTTCCTCCGCTGTGGTAGCCACATCGTAAAATGTAAGAAATACGTCAGAGCCGAAAGTTTTAAAATTTTCCTCATCCATGGCAAGAGACAAAATGAAATTTAGTCCCCGTTCAACAGATTCCGAGCTATTTAGAGCCTTTTTCTTATAAGTCGAAGGTGAACTCAATTCTTCCAACATTCGCTTCATGCGATCCTCAATAATTCTTATTGTCCTCTCATCTTCGGTCTAATGACAAATAAAAGAACGAATAATTGAATTAGATAAGCATAAGACAATTTTACCTTAAATCCACCTTCGGCAGATACTGCAAAATCAAATTCTTTGGATCCAGCCCACCATCTGGACTTGCTCCCGATGACTCCATCAGCACTTAATATAGAAGAGAGAAAATTGTTTTTAGCGACGTTAATTTTCATTACTAAGTTGCTTCACTACAATTGAAATTAAAATTATTTATTTGCGATCCACAACGTGCTATTAGAGTCTGTGCTTTTTACAATTCATCATGAGCAATTATTTTAACCCTGCGAATCCTCGCTTCAGAAGAGGGATAATGCTAATATCTGTTTATATATGTAGTTTTGCTGGTGTTCAAATCGTCCTTTTTTCTGACTTTGGTTCACAAGAACACGTTTTCTCGCCGGTAATGGGAATTAAATTTTGAAGTCATCCCTAATTGTCTATTTCGATAACTGCTTTTAAAATTCAGCTCCACCGATACTTCTATCCGAGAATTGACCAATTTTTCAATGTAGGTCCGCAAGATATTATCGTAACTCCGCTACCAAAATCAGTCGCCGTGAAAACTGAACCTGTCAATCCATAATCTAATTTATAGCTTCAAGTATATTCGACTAATCACAAACGTTAAATTTTAGATTTTTAAATTCTATCTTAAATAAAATGAGTAAGCAAATTTATCATCAAACGGGGTAGGACGAACACGACGATAGCAGTATGGCGAATTATTGTGTCCACGGACCGGTGGACTAAATAACGTTTTTTAGAATCGACTCTGTACTGCTTAGAGTAACCGTAAATAGAATATTTCCTATATATTTAAGATTAAGGGTAACCGAAAATAGAAAGTTAGAATTGCAATGACGGTCATGAGTACCGTAAATAGTGTTTCCAACGTTTTTTGAAACATGAAAAGTGGTTTAAACTTGTGTATAGTTATTATTGTGGTCCCTGAGAGAAAATCAGATGACGTGAATATGGTACACCTGATATAAAAGAGAAATCAACCAGAAGTGACGGAAACTCTTCAGTAATATGTGATCATAATCGAGCCGAAAGAATGTACAAAATAATTTTCAATAAATTCAAGAGTTAACGGAGAAATTTTTTGGGATGCTGGAATTTAAGGGCGGTAACACTAAGTAGAGGGGGGTAACAAAAATTTTGTTTTAGAAGAAATAATATTCCACCCGCATTAAAAATATCAGAGCGAAAGTCAACTAATAATGAGGAAATACGAATATTATAGGAACCTGCTGCCAGAGTTTACATCGTAGAAATTCATATTATGCCCGCTTATACGGAAATAAAACATTTTATAGTGGAGAAAACCTAACTAACTCGAGCGCAAAATGTTCAAGTTGACTGAGAACGGTGGAGAATGAAGGAGATGTGGTGTGTAGAAGAATATTAGGAGAAAGAAGGAAAGGAGTAAAGAATCTTGTTAACTATTTGTCTCAAAAAATAATACTCATGGGGAAACCAGAGTTTATTTAGAACACTGGGTAAAAGTCGGTAAGGCTGTACATACTTACTTTAAACAAGCGCATAAGTTCTTGAAGATCTGGGAGACCTAAAACCTAGCGGATGAAAACAAGAATTGTGCTAATGCAAATTTTCAAAAATAATTTCTCTTAGCAATAGCGTCTCAGATGATGGCCCCAGTGGGAAGGCATGTAAGGCGGATCATGCAGTAGAATATAGTAGTGCCTCGTAGTGGACAGAGGATTGTGGACAGAAGAACTCTATCGAATTAACTATGTACAACCACTCTGTAGAATACTTCTTTAGAAATACTCTTTCGAGAACCTTCTATAGAGCTCCGTCCTAAAGAACCATATCTATTTTCGGAGCGCGTAGCCCGTCCTTAGAATTCGTAAATAGAATTCTATCTACGGTTACTCTACACCGACACTATTAAGTAAAACTATTTACCCACTGATGAGAGACATAGTCAAGGCAGTAAGTTCTGTGCAGTGTACAGCATTTGTTTTACAATATTCTCATTAAATAGTGAACGTGTTTCCAACGGTTCTTATTGTGTTGCATCTGCGATCCGACAAGAAGAACCACAAGAAACACTACTCATGGAATCTCTTTTAATTATTTTCATCTTGAGCTCATTCTATTCGGTAGATCATGATCGACATACTTCATAGAATCGGCTTAGTAAACCATTTACCGAGCTATCTACCAGATATCCTGAAAAGTATTTATTCTAATAGTAGTACGACGGCCCTGATATCATACATTCTCCAACGATGAGTAAGGACAAAGGGAAAAGAAGTTGCTATCAAGCGAGAGTTGTTTGAGTGTGCTGAGCCTGCTAGTCTTTGATAGTTTTTAAGACGTGTTTTGGGAGACTGTACCAAAACATATCTAAGAAAATAGCTCGCTTGATAACATCTTTTTCATTTGTTCTCACCCATCGCTGAAGAGTGTGTGATATCAATCCTCATGTTTGTTAATTACTCGGCTTCTGAGTAGTTTGCCTCAGAATTTGCTAAAAGACCACTAGATTCGGGGTGGATCTAGAAAATTTTGCTTTACGTCACCTCGGCTCGATTTTTTGCATTTGGCAAATATGTTGAAGCTCGGCAGCCTACAGAAATGCATCATGAGAAAGTTCTGTGCTTCAATTCACACCAGCTCTTTGGTGTTGGCGAAAATGTAGAATATCTCAATAATTAGCAGAGGCGAACTCAGCTGTCGTTGGACAATGATATGCAGTACCTCAGTAGAAAGCAGTCATGTGGGACTGGGGAACGATGAACAGCAATATTGTTGCTATTCCCATATCTCGCTGGAAATGCTATATCAGACTTAATGGATAGTGGAGAGATCGAGCTTCTGGAGAAACTCTTTAGTCTCTTTGAGGTTAAAGATTCTTCGCCGTTTGGGTTACCACAGCAATATGAAGCCCAACAAAGCCTTGCCCCGACAAAGTTTTCTACGTTACCGGAGACCGGCGCATCCGCTCTTACTTTCGCGTGGAGGCGACAACAATCGCATTGCAGAAGGAGTGGCTAACTGTGGAGTTAGGGATCTGTCCAGCATGTCTTCTAAACCATGTGAGGCGAGTTCATGTCCTGCTCATCTTTAAACCAGCTTGTCCAATGACGCAAACATGGCTCCCCCATCTCAAAGCCATCGCTGTGGATCCCGCGGAGCGCTTTCGAGAGATCTTGAACTTCTTTTCTCTAGAACAAACCGATCGCATCGAAAGTATCTTCTAGGACTTTGGGTAGCCCGTCCTATGGCCCTCGATCACCAACTCGTTGTTGTCAAACTTTCTGACTGCGGTGGAAACGTTGTTGACCGCTCCCCATCCCTCTCCAGTGTTCAAGTATTTCCGTTCCGCACACTCCCCACCAATCTTATGCAATTTTCCACCCCTATTTGCCGAGTTACCAGACTTCGCCGGGGGTAAACGCTTGTGCGACTCCGGCTGCCGACGCGCCTGAGAGACGGCAATTTCCGGTGGCATTGTGTCATCCCTCACATCGCTGCTTGATTAGATTTATACCTTAAGGGCTCACGAGGAGTACTCGCTCCTGCGAAGTCTTCCGCCGGGAGAACCGCCCCAAATGCTGCTGAAACGTATGGAATTCTTTTGGTATTTGTTCTCTGCCTGGAGGTCTTTTTCCTATATTATGGTCGCGGTCGGCGTGGTGGGCTTCTTTCTCAATTATTATGCTATCATGTCCCTGTTACTATCACTCGGCTTGTAAGGACAGTCGTAATCCCGCATAGCTACGGGGATGTCGTCCGTGGTACTTGTTCAGTGGTAGGAATGTCCTCCCTCGGGGATGGTACTCTCGTCCCCTTTCATCTAGCTGGGAACATTGTTAGTACTAATCATCCTCTGGGGAGGACTTTCCTTGGCTAACGGGTGGGGCGTTCTCCTCCTCCCCCACTCGGTCACAGTAATTTGTTAATTTTTACAGAATTGCAAGTTGGCACGCGAAAAGGGGCTCTTGATTATGAGACATTCTTCGTGCCTTTTGTCTATTTATTGTAAGTAAATGATTTTCGGGAAACTGCTAGTTTTTGTTTTTTTTTCTAAATCTGATTAACTTAACTGCTAGTTTTTGGTTAACGTGCACGCATTTAGTATAATTAATGATTTTCGAGAAACTGCTAGTTTTTGGTTAACGTGCACGGATTTAGTATATATCCACAACTTACCAAACCTGGACGGAGAGGTACGAAAGTACCGCGCGAGTATATCCTGAAGTATAGGAGCTAAAGGTACAAGTTACTCTATCACATGGTAAACGAGGACAAGAATGTGTCTCATTTTAAGGCTTTTCAGTATTTGCAACGGAGGTCGTCAGTCCACCGTGGGTAGTCTGTCGTAGGGCGATGACGAGCCTCTGGAGGTCTTCTTGGAACCTCAACAGTTGCTCATCCTTCTCGCGCAACTCCTGATTGTGAAGAGCGATTATCAGGGAAAGGAAGGGGAGAAGAATGAACACAACGAGCTTGGATTCTCTCCAATCAAATACGAAAAGAGGGGACGAGACCTGTGCATGCATAGCCTGGAGTCTCGCGCGCTCTAGCCTCCCAGCCGCCCGGGTCTCCTCGACTGCACTCTGTACCTCCACCTCCCTCCTTCCAAGCCGCAGCTCCAAGGACTTGATTTGCCGCTCCATGGCCTGAAAGACCAACCCATGCAACAGTGTTTCATGCAGACGCTCAAGCATTCGCTGTATTTACGAGGCACCGACCGCAAACTGCACGGCCTCGGGAGACGGCGGACTCTGCAACTGTATCTGCATTTGACCCGAGTATTGCTGCAGCTGAAGTATTTCAGAGCGTAAGGAAGACACTAGATCATCACTTTGCTTTAACCGCTTTGTCCACAACTCCTGCTCTTCGCTCAGACGCTTCAAGAATCCCTGCCGCTCACGGTTCAACATATCCTGCCATTCCAGATGCTGTTTATTCAACCGTTCATCGGCTTGAGCAACCAATTGCTCCGTCTGCTTTAAAAATATCCTCTGGGCATCTTCATCCTTGTGCTTGTTCATGTGGCTGTGGTCATCAGCCCTAAGCCTATTCAGCTCGTCTGGAAGGGAAGCAGAAGCACACATTATAAAATCACATATATACATATATCGCCCTTGCAAGCAGCATCGTCAAGACGAGTCAGTCGATGCCTTGTGCAAACGAGGGCGCTTTAACCCGCGATGTAGAATCAATTCTGCCATACGGTGGGGTGGCGTCAGATCAGCGTACCTTGCATGGTCTCCACCCGTGCTCTCTCACGGCCCAACTCTGCCGCCGTCCGCAACAACTCTGCTTGGACGCGCTTCATATGTAAAGAGACCGTGGGTGATAAGTTATCGAAGGCCAGAGCGTAAAACCGCGGATTGGTTCTACAAAGTAAGGGAGGCGGATGACGGCGGGCACGGGTAACTCTCCTCGCACCTCGAGGCGATGGACGAGGGCCGATTCGTCGACCTTCGTGTCCGATAATCCATTGCGATGGATTTGCATAACTCTATTGGACTCATCTTCTCGAGTTTTCACCGCGTCACCATCACCCGCCCCGTTCCCGGACTCCGCGGCATCAACTCTATCTTTGATTTCCTCCACTACCGGGGTGTACTCTCGTCGAGTCCTAATTATACGTCAGATACCAAGGCGTGCAGTGATCACTCAGTATAACCCTATCATTGGACGTGCTTTCTGCTTACCGATTAGGGGGAATGTCTAATCCATGGGACCGTGTCCTAGACAGAGATTCTTGACCGCGCCCAGCAATGCTTGTAACCGCCGCTTGCGATGATTCGAGAGTGGACTGTAGCCGCTCCTCTAGCGCCGCGATCCGATCTTCGTATTGCAACCGTAGCTTCTCGTGCTCCTACGCGGGACAGCAATCCAGTTAATTCCAAGTTGATTAAGCGACTCGCTGACAAACTGCAGCGGTGCGGCGGTTTGAATATCTCGGTACCTGTCGCATACTCCACAAGGCCACCGCGTGCGTTGCCTCCAACGCGTCCAGCTGCGACTGCAATGACGCGATCTTCCGCTTGTCTGCCGCCTGTTCCTGTCCCACAATAGCCTCCGTATACTGTGCCGCCTGCAGCAGTGCGGCCACCGAGTCAGGATTCTTCCTTGTCCACCTTTCTTGAGAGAGTTGCAGGGCCTTCTCCAATTCCCTTACGAGAAGTCAAATATGAGTCAATATCCAGACAGTGATGATGCGCTACTCTGCCTATGAACCCGCAAACCCATAGACCCACCGAATCCTCTTTATGTCCGCCGCACTCCGGTTATTGCCAGACCGCGGCCGGGCACTCGCTCTGCTAGTGGCGCTTGAAAATGACGCATTGGGCGAGTCGCTCCCCGGGAGTTCGCTCTCCTGGCCCCCCCGCCTTCTCCCTCCCCCGCCTGTCTTAGCAAGTTCTCGCCTCAACAGAGCCACCTCCTGACGCAGTTCCTGCTTCGCGGCCTCGTTGACGGACAATAGCTCTTGAGTGGCAGCGAAAAATTTCAGACGGTCTTCTAGCGCGCGGATAGCCTCAGCGTGGCTCCGCCGTTCACTGTCCAACCGCTCGGTCAGTTCCTCCACCTCCTCTCTGGCCACCTCTACAGCCCGAGGCCCGTACACGTCTTCTGCCGTTAGACCGATACGCGTGGCAGAAGCTGTGGCCGTTACGCATGAGGACTGGATTGGGCGCAAGACCTTTCGCAGTCGGTTGATTTCATTGAACATGTTGCTGTTCTCGAGCCTCAACCGCTTCAGTTCCGCCTCTTTGCTGAGCTCTGTCGAAGAGTTGAGCTTTGTACTGCTGGACGCCTGGTGGACTGGAGCATCCGTCGTATTCGCCTGCTGCATGTTATCGCTTACCAGCGGTCCTCGCTCCTGCAATTCGAACTCGGGGTACGCATCTCCGACCAGAGCATTGCGCAGTTTGTTGATCTCCTTGTTCCATTGGACGCGCTCTTCCTCGAAGGCTGTTCTTGCTCGCTTCACCTCCCCCTCTTTGCCTTTCAACAACCGAGTCAACCGCTCGTTTTCAATCTGATATCCTCGAATCAAGAATTCCACGTCTCCCACGGGCCTTATCTTCTGCTCCTGGGGTGCAGCGCCTGAGTCGTGGGGCGGGGCGGGATCCTCGCTCGGAGGTTCCGGAGGAGGGAGGGAGGGCATGGAGGCGGTCATGGATAACTGAGACAGTAGAGACCGCTCGCGCTCCCGCAGCCTCTTCACCTCGGCCCCTTGCACATCCAACTCTCGCTCTAGCGCCATCCGCTCACTGTGACAATGGCGATGAAGCGAGTCCATGGTCTCCAACTGACGCATAGAGGTAAAGTATATTATCAAGCATCGAGACAGAGCTACAAATACGGTACAGTTCCACTCACTGTGTTGGTTTCAGCCTCTGCGGTCGGGACCGATGGTCGTGGATCCCGGAGGGCCACCGGACCGGTGTTGGACATGGTCGAATTGGCACCCGCGCTCTTGAGCATTAGCACCCCCTCCCTCGCTGCCAGGGCCTCTTCCCGAAGGCTCAGCTCCCTCGCCTAAATGCGGTTCAACACATACAGAAAAAGGTGAGAAAGTGCATATGGTCAACCTCGACTGTATATGTCATTTTCGGCGACGAACCCTCAGGGCAAGTCGCTGTCCATCCTCCAGAATCTGCCACGGAGTCTTCATGAGCTCCTCCACCTCCTGGACGCGCCCTCTTCCACTCCTACCCGACGGCGATACACTACGCGATGACCGCTCGTTCGGAACCGCCCGGCGCTCCAACCGTTTGACCTCTGCGGACTTCCTGTTGTTGACTGCTCCATCGGGCTTCAGTGTGGATAACTTCAACGATCGGATCTCTTTGTTCAATTGGTCAAACTCAAACTTGAGATCAGACGTGTTCTGCGCGGCTCGATTTATCGCTGCCCACTGCTGCACCGATGATGCGGTGGCGGGCTCGCCGCTCACAGCGTGCTTGGGCTGCGCTAACTTGGCGGTGCGCGACGTAGCCCCGCCGCGCCTCGGCGACCTCGAGTCTCCCCCTCTACCACCCGCCATCGCCGTGGCTACCCGTACACCCCGGGCACTCGAGGATAGTCGCGCCAGGCTTGCAAGGAGGTCGTCCCGAGAGGGAACCACCACGGAGGCGGTGGGCGGTGGGGCTCGACGGTCGACGGCCATGGATGTACCGTGACCCCGCGGCTCCAACCTCGCGGCGTTGAGGTCATGTCCTATCCCGTGGCCTACTAATCCACGGCCCTCCTCCTCCTCTACCCCGTACCACGTCTGGTGGTTGTGCGGCCGCTTCCCTTGCAAGAGGGCCGGGGCGCTTGTGACAGAGGTGTATCTATAGTCACGGTCTTCCTCAGGAGGCGGGGGAGGGGGCGGTCCCAAGGACTGGGACACCTCGGGTGCGTACATCCGGCGGTCCGCTCGCCGATACTCAGATGTATAAGACACGCGCTCCTCGCGCTCCACCTCCTCGTCCGTTCCATCTCCATACCTTGAGTGCAGACGGGCGCCGTACCCAGAGAGGGGCGGAGGAGCGGCCAGAGACGGCGCCGGTGAGGAGAGGTACAGCGGCGCGGAGGACTCGCGGGCGATGACAGTGGATGTTCGAGTGTAACTGTAACCACCGCTGTGAGATTCCGGGGACTGGGATCGAGGCGGAGGCGGAGGCGGGGATTTCGCCCCTCT
>VKHC01000105.1:5005-16011 GCA_015143735.1 Synura sp. LO234KE | reverse complement strand
CCAAATGCACTAGCAATCATTAGCGCTGTTTCAAAACACTAAATAGAAAGGGTTAAAGACGCTGATAACAATATTTTGAGCTTACGTTGTTTTGGATGTTTACGTTGGCGCCATATTTGAGTAACTCTTTCACAATTGTTGGGTCATTCGCAGAAACGGCGCACATAAGTGCAGAATCTCCGTCCTGGTGAAAGTACGAAGACAGAATATCGAATCACAACCACAACTATTGATATTACATCGGTAATTTAAGATCATCTTTGTTACATCCGCCGGTATATTAGGGCATGCCCCTCTTGATAGCAATAATTCCACAACTTTCGCTCGCTCATAGCAACATGCTACTATCAGCAGAGTATCCCCTAACTTCATGAAAGCAAATATGAAACGATTTAAGGCGATCTGCGGATTTCTACGGATAAAACTCAGTACCGACCTCGTTTTTCATATTAATGTTTTCTTCATTCAAAAGTAACGAAAGATCTCTTCTGTTACCGCTCTTCACCAGCCTAAAGACCTATGCAGATGCAGATAAAGTTAAAAATAAAATGGGGACAAAGATAAACGGTTATTTTGTATTACTTCCTCATCCATATCAGAGAGATTCGAAGAACATAAATTTTGAAATAAAAGGTGTAAACGTTGTTGCCAGGTCGAGGAGGTAGGTTGTGGTTTTTTTAGGAAATGAAAATAATTTATTTATCGTAACTGGTCAGTCCAATCGACAAGAATAAAATTGAGTGCTACAGTTCAGCAGGATATAAAATTTAAATAAGCAATATTAACAATCAGACTAACTGAGGAGTTAGTTTAGTATAGCAACTTGGTACATTTGTAATTATATATTTTGAGTTAGATGGAATTACCCGGAATGACTGATGAGGCTTTGCTGGATGAAAAGGAAAGAGAAAGCTGGGGACCTGTTGTGAATTTGGATATATTTTTCACGGATATGTACTCCTATTTTTTGAATAGAGGGCTAACTTCTATCATTACCTCCCAAATATGTTCAGTTCTATCTCTCGGTTTTACTGTAGCTTTCTCGGTGTTTTTGATCGCTTATGTGGATTGGGGTAGCTTGATGGAATGCTACGATGAATTAAGCTGCTCTGGCGTGGGTAGTTACATTGTTGAAAATCCTTTTCCTAGGAGCGGATTTGGCATGATTTCATTTGGATACCTACTGCTCTTCTCGGTATTCTGGGCTGGACGAACTCTTCAAGCGGTACAAGCTATACTGCATGCTATCGAAATGTCTCGGTTCTATAGGTATGTCAAAGAGTTATGTTGAAATAAATGCGTTCATACACAATTCATTCACAGCGATAAACTGGGCATCACTCCAACCGATCTAGAGACAGTACGTTGGCATGAAGTCGTGGAGCGACTTGTTCAATTACACGAAATGGGCATCTATCGTGTTGCTGTAAACGAAAAACTGACGGAACACGATGTTGTCTCGAGAATTCTTCGAAAAGAGAATTATATGGTCGCCCTGATCAACAGCAAAGTAACCTCCCTGTTTGCAGATATGATATTCCTCTGTATCTAACACTTTCTCTAGGGTTTGTTGAATCTGCGGCTTCCGTGGTGGATAGCTGAGCTCATCGGCCCCGATCAACTCTACCTCACCAAATCTTTGGAATGGAGTATTTATCTCTGTATATTGCAGTTCATGTTCGACGACCAGTTTACCGTATCCATACGTTTCCTACGAGACGTAGAAGGCCTACGTAGACGGTTTATGGTAGGATAAATTTACTTCGTATGAGTTTCAATCTGGTGGCTTTCGTGCTCAGTCCCTCTTTTCTCGTTCTTTATCGTGACTATGATGATTATAAGGCTGTGGGAGCGGTGCACGTTATCCTGCTCCCCTTCATCTTGGTGTTTATGGTCATTCACTTCTTCTTCCAGGTAAGATATACATGCGTACTTCCTTGCATGGGTACTTGCTCATCCATAAATAGAGACCATGCGTTTGCTCATACAATTGCAACGACTATTGTAAAACCATGCGTTGCTCACTCTCTCAACTTCAACGCCTCTCACCGCCTTCTCAGAATGCACAGCAGTTTCATAGCACCCGAGCGTATTTGGGGCCTCGACAATGGAGCCCTTTGGCTACGTGGACATTCAGGTATGCGCCCCTCCTGACCTTCCCAGGAACATTCACACGAACCATGGGAAAGGAACCGTTACGGTCATTTCCCACATATATTGCAAGATTTCTCCTCTCTATCCAAATCCAATATATCAATTATTCACACCTCGTCATCCAACTTCAACTTCACTCGTACGCGGACAGGGAGTTCAATGAGTTACCGCATATCTTTGAGGAGCGCTTGTTGAAGTCCCTGGAGCCCACCGCCGCCTACCTCGCCTCCTTCCGCCACCCGCCCACCGAGACGCTGGCCAGACTCGTCGCCTATCTCTGTGGCTCCATCGTGGCCGTACTGCTCCTTTGTTCACTGCTGGGAGAGGGCATCCTACTGTATGTGCGGGTAAGGCAGCACTGTACTGCACTGTAGCTTGAGTTCCTAGGCCTACTGTACTTGTATCCGACCCTGTTTATGATAGTCGTTCAGGTTGCGGATCCTTCTTTTAGGTGCTTGCTTGTTTCTTGGCCGCGAAACATACACTCGTTCTCGTGATTAGGGTATAAAACAAAGGGATGACCTGTGTCATGTCTGACCGCAAATCTCAGATTGGAGAGCACAATCTACTGTGGGTTCTTGGTATCTGCTCTGTCGGTTATGCCGGGGCTCGGGCGCTCATCCCAAACGGTGTGTAACGGGCTCGTATTCCACTATCTCTGGCTCCTTACAATACTCCGCTAGTCTCTGTACTCCAATGATGTTTTCTACCGTTTGGAAATTCTTATTTTTCGATTCTCGTAGTGGAAGTTTCGACGTTCGATCGTACGTACATTCAAGGCTTTCGGCGTATTCCCGCCTCTCGCCCCTGTATTATTCTTTTATATCATTGTTATTATTATCACTGGTCGTTCCCTCCTGATCACGCTGTGTCGATGCGTGTAGAGGACACATCTCGCGTGGCCACTCCCAGAGAACTAGTGGAAAAGGTAACTGCCGCATTATCTTGACATCCCTGAGACTGGGAGGTGGAGAGGACCCGCTTTAGGCCCTCGGTCATATGCTGTGTGTCTACTGTGTGCGTGTCTAGATCTACGCGGGGACCCACTTCTACCCTCCCCGCTGGAAGGGGGTCGAGCACACCAAGCAGGTAAATGGATCGGCCAACCCAGTCCTTCACGCCTCTGGCACATCTCTATGTCACCAGTCACCCCACCCAGCCGTTCCTTCAATATATCTACGCGCCTTCCGGCCATAGTTTCAATACCTATGTAGCAGAGCGTGTACTGTTTCTTGAATATTCATATATATACTTTGATATCACATACCCCGGATGTCGCACCTACACATGTATGTATGTCTGTATGTACCTATGAAGGTCCGCGGGGAGATCGCCACGATGTTCCCTTACAAGGTAAGGTGGGGCGGGGAGCATAGGCGTTTCCCAAGGGAGTGGGCAATGATCATGGCGGGGTGGTGAAGAGAGGTGTACGGAATATACTGCCTCGGCTCCTTTCCCATCCATACTCGCTCGGGTGCTGTTCTTCACTCGCTGTCCTCTCCCCTCCCACTGCACCAGGCCCATATCTTCGCGATGGAGGTCTTAAGTGTCGTTATGACTCCGCTCCTCCTGATCTTCTCACTCCCGGACTGTGCGGCCGACATACTCGCGTTTTTGAAGTATGGCTTACCGTAATATCTTCACTTCGTTTTTATATTTAAGAATTGCAATTATTGCACTCTTGAACATATGCTACTGTGTTATTTAGAATGCACAGTATCTATGTGGAGGGTCTAGGTACAGTATGTGACTTCAGGTAAATGATGGCCAACAACACGTCTGCATGGATACACCTACTGCGCTAGTACCTTATCAACCGCGACCCGTCCGTTTCATTTGTACTGTATTGTATTGTCGGTTAAACTTCCTCTGTGAGCTGGCGATCACTTTCTCCGTCTGTACTTCAGTCGTTTCAACCTGACGGAGTTCGGAGATGTCCGCTATGGAGCGCCGACAGAGGGTGTGCAACCTAAGCAGAACAGGTTCGTCGATCTGCTCTACTGGATTAAAATAACGGTTGAAGGTTGTACCGACCGATTGGGTCATATTCATCGTGACTTTATATGTGACATTTGTCGTGTGTCTGTGACACAGACCGGACGGTCCCAAGATCGAGCAAAGTCTGCTTAACTTCAGTCTGCATCACCCACATTGGAGGCCGGATAGCAGTGGAGTGCGGGGAGCCGCTGGGGCTGGCGGAGCTGAGCTTATCTCGAATCTGCGAGCATTCAAGCGCCACGTGTACGTGTCGAATTACCACCCCCCTCATCGTATAATGCATTCTGGTTCTTTTCCTCTATTCTTTTCGTATTATTATAATTATTAATGTTGTTCTTCATGCGCTCATTCCGTACAGTGTGGGTAGTTCTGATATGGCACTGTTGGCCTCCGTCCTCCTGCCCGGTGGGAACAACCAACACGCGTACCCGCCCTCAACCTACTCTCCAGTGCGGCAGTTACCCGTGGGCGAAAGCTTACTACGCGGTGGATCAAGTCCAAATACAGTACCATTTCATAGACAAGAGAAGGCTAATTCCAGACAGGGTGTGGGGCGTAACCCTCCCACGGATCGTATGGGCTCTCCCGCACCCTTTCCTGTCCCTGGCAAACCGTTCGGTACGGTAGACGAAGGAAATGAAGATAGCGACGATTCTACTTCCTCGAAAAGAAACAAACCTTCTGCTGCTGGACTTCCACTGACAGACCACGATGTTGCTGCTTCTAGTGGTCCCTTTGCCGTGGCCTCAGCAACTGGACACGTGGCAGAGGACGAACCCTTGCCTGACGTGGCTCCAAGACTGACCCGTGTCACGTCGATTACATCAGCGAATCTATCCGCAGAAGGAGTTTCGAAAACGGACGAAACGGTTTCAACACCTTCGGCTACTCTCCGTCGGCCGTCGAGCCCGCGCCCAATGCTCGAGTCGTTCATCTACCCGCACCCTAGCGGGGCTGGAGCAGGGTATGGTCTGGGCTCGTCTTTCATTCGAAATCGTGTAGATGGGAGTGGGGGTGGGGGAAACTCGAGCAGTATACTTCATCCTTCTGGTTTTGGATCGAGCTATCTCGCGTCCTCGAGTATGTTGAGGTACGAAGAGCCATACGAGCAAAGTCTTCCGACGGGGAGCCGGAGGGCGCGGTACGGCAACGTGAGCACGGCGCAGAGTATGTTAAGGCACTCTCCGCTGTTAACGTCGCAGTCCACCTACAGCGAACATCTAGCTAGTCCAAGTCCACCCTTTCGTGGAGGAGTATTGGGTGCATCTGGGGCAGGGGCAGAGGATCTCGTGGCGCTACTGCGAGAGGCTTTGAAAGCCGAGAATATCGACTATGAGAATGACTTCTACTGGTTGAATAAGGTAAGTGGGATGTCAGGTAGTGGGGGGGGGAGACATGGGGAGATTCTGTACTGCCTGGCCTCTATGTCTCTCTGTCGTGCCATGTATCGTAATACCCTCCTCGATCGGTGACTGTGTGTAACAGCTGCAGCAGCAGCGAGTCGGAGGGCTTGTGGAAGGGCACCAAGGGGTGGATTCGTCCACCGTATCGGATCCCAATACGTAATCCTAGTTCACGCGGTGGGGAACTGGTGATTCGTTTCAATAATGTACTTGTATGATTCGTTTGTCGATTACATTTGTAAATTTGGATATAGCACCAGTGCCGTGCATTATAATTATGGGTGAAGCATTGTCATAATAATTCGTTTTCTTGTCTTATGAAGATAACGATTTCTCTTCCACTAAAATTGGCGGTCATCCTGAGCCGAAGTGATTCTTGGGACTAATCGAGTTGTTTTGCTGCTTCCTCGTCCTAGAAAGTAGTTTGTTTTACTGAACATATCTAGGTTCATCACGTTCCTACTCAAACCGCCACCAGACTGTTAGGGAAAGAAGAGTCAGTTAGAACCCGCACACAATCCATATTCTAGAAGTAGTAGCGTATCCGCACCAGCTGGCGGCGTGTTGGCCGAAAGAACAAAGAGGTAGAAGGAGTTAGTATCGAGACGCACCATCGCACTTCTCTTAGGCTAGTAGTCCTAGTGAGTTCCAAAACGGTAGTGGTATGTGCTGAGGAGGCCCCCTCCTTCTTCCTCAAGGAGGCGCTGTAACGGCTGGTGGGGGCTTCGGGGTAGCCCGTGCGCCGCGCACCTACGAGGACGAAGAATATGGTGAGTAGGAGGCGGGAGGATCCGCCCCCCCGCAGTCATCTCCCACTCCAGCCACTTTAACCGATTTCTTATTGTCGGATGCTGATTCTTGTTCCAACTCAGCCCACCAATAGCCGCTGCCGGAAGCGTGCATGAGAACAACCGATGATCGACGTCAGGGCGGATCGTCTCGAAGTGAGGAGAGCCCCCCCCCAACGCAAACCTCAGGAACAAGGAAGGATGGATGACAGAACAGCTTGTGAGGAGTAAAGAATATTTCCCCGAAAATAAAATAGGTTTCTTTTTCATACACCAAATGAGTAGTATTAAATAATATAAATTATATTTTATTACGGAAAGCAGACAATAACACAAAATCGCATGACACTGATATCAGCTGAAGAGAACTCGCTAAGCCGCCCCTCCAACCCCTCCGGCTCCACGCCATCTTTTCCGATGTGCGTTTTTCGATGCCTTGTTCCTTAACTCACTGTAAGTACTTCTATTCATATACAAGATACTCAACACAATGCCTCCTAAGATAAACAGCACTACTGATAAAGTTGATATTAGGGCCTTCACTTCGGGATCCAAATTGCGTATTCGCGTAAACCACGTTGCCAATGCCGACGGTGTCGCTTCAGTCATATTGTACGAAGATACGTGTCCTGTGACCACGAGTGCAAAAGGTTGCTTACAAGAAAGGGAATAAGCAGAAACGGTTATGGTGTAGTTGGTGCTAGCCCGCGGGTTCGGTATAATAATGACCTCCACGTTGTCGATTCGACTGTTGGCGCTATTCGGGATAGGCAAGTAGGTAACAATCGACCCATAACTGCCATCTTGCACCGTAACGGACACATCGAGATCATTTACTAGTACTTTACCACTCCCCGCCACCCCCGGCTTATCCGTGTATGCCAACGTGACCTTCAGTTGAGACGAGGTAGAAGAGGAGGAGGTGGTGCCGGTGGTGACCACATAGCTAACCTTGTCCCCAGTGTTGGTCATGACGTAGTAGTAGGGGCTGTTCTTATCAACCGCTCCGATGACAAATAAACTCAACGGATCTCTACCGGCGTCTGAGAAATGTAAGACAGTATCCAATTGTATACGACCATAGCCTTGCTCAGGCGACGGGTATTCTGTGAGTTCCTGGGCCTCTCCTTTATCGTTGACAATGGTGGCCATTCTCTGACTGGAATGAAGCAGCATGGCCTTCACCAAAGCTCCAGAAGGTTCGAACCCATCCGCTGTCCTCTCCCTTCCAGAAGGATAGAAGCCTTGAAGGAAATAACCGCGGACCAGCACAGCATTCGCACCGATCGCAGGAGCGGCCATGGAGGTCCCTCTCATTCCTTTGGAGCTACAGTGCACTTCTGTCGCGTCAGGTACACTTGCTGCAGAAGTGATCCACCAGCCTGGCGGTAACAACGTGGAGGTATATGAAGGTAAGGGGTAATGCGTCTATATTCAACATGTAGTCAATTAGGGAACATACACACACTTCCCTAGTGACTTCGAAACATAATCTAGAAGCTCGTGACATTCAAGGATCCATATGCAGCTCACATCACCACCTTTAGCACCCATGGTCACACACATACACACACACACACACACAAACAAACGCACACCTGGAGCGAGGAGTTCTGGTTTCACTCTACCATCCGCGGTCGGTCCTTTGGATGAGAAATTGGCCACTGCATCAACGTTATACACGCTGCTAACAAAGACGCCGCCATAAGCCTGCCAACTCGCCCGGTCATTCAGCGAGGCACCCGCGCATATCCCGTTTTTATTCGTGGCAGGAGACCCTACAGTGTGCTCTCCTAACGCTCCCTCATTTCCAGCCGCAAATACAGCCAATGTGTTTGGATAGTCCCACATGAACTGGTCCACACTCAGGGCATCGCTGGTGTACATATTAGCGCGCTCCCCGATCGACCCCCATGAATGGCTAAATATGCGAGCGCCAGCCTCGTAAAGCGCTTCAAATACATCCGAGTATAAATCTGAAGGAATGGTTAACGCCCCTGTGGCTGTATTTCCTATATCTATAAACGCTATCTTGCTCTCGTAAGCAGAGCCACTGTAGCGCTTGTAGTCACCATAATTCAAATATGATTGTCCCGCTGCAGACCCGCATACATGTGTACCGTGGCCCTCCGTATCGTCACTTGTATCGCCATACTTCGTTATATAGGTTACTACTTTGCGGTGTTGCAAGTTGATGGTATTGTAGGGGGTCTTCTGCTTCGGATCATAAAAGTAGCAATTAAACATATCGATACCCGTGTCTGCTATTCCGATTACTTGTCCCAACCCTGTTATATTGGCGTAGTATAATGGCGTTGAAGCGTATGACCCCGATTGACATACGCCTTTCGACCAGCGATTATGAAGGACGAAAGGTAGTTTTTCTTCTACCCATAATACTTCAGGGAGTGACAACATAGTGTTCAAGGCGATAGATAGGGATGCACAAGAAGTTATCACGGAAAATCTTGTTGATCGAAAAGGACGCAGTCCCTCCAAATCTCCAGTAGTATTCAGAAATTTTAAGACTGAGGTTATGGAGACACGAAATCGTCGTAATTCAGTTGGGGTGAGGGCGACAACTGAAGCTTGAAGCACGATATTTCTGGAATTAGAATGAAAGTGACATCCCTTTTCGTACCGTTTTAAATCAGGATGTAATTTATCTGCAGCGGTTAAGCCAACAGAATATTTGATAAAATTGTGCCTCTTACGCAGCAGCTGTATATTTGAATGATTCGTCACAACCAGTGCAGATTCTTTATCAATGACCGAGTAGCTAAAATTTAAGCAAACAGAAAAGCGCCATGTCAATAATTATTTGGTTCCATAATGTATTTATTTCTAAGAATTACCTCATGCTACTATTTTCTATATCTAGCTGAATTTTAACATGACACACTATATCACAAGACTTATCATAATGTAAGATGAATGATTCCTTATTGAACATTTATAGAACTAATCTGAATTTGTGCCTAATGGCAATATTAATTGTTGGGGCAAAATTTTGTTAAAATAAATGGAGAACTCATCGCTCGTTATTGTCGCGTGATTTCCTTGTTTTCATCAAGTTTATCAGAATTTGAAAAAATAATGACTCTCATCTAATGCACGATTCCGAATGGTAGTACTCTCTATATCCCAACCTGTAGCCCCAGTTTGCATCTCTCTTCTTGTATTATTTTACATAATGAATTTGGTAATTCCGGATTCCTCATCAAAATTAGGTCTGGTGACAGTAAACACGATTATTGTTAATTCCTATGTATGGAATCTAGTGACATCGTGCTTTTACGAAAACAGTTTAATAAAACTAATTCTTGACTTTATCGGACTGGGTTGCTATATGCGATATCGTATGGAATATGGTCCATTCGATCAGTTTGCATTGTTTTTCGCATTTAATATTCTTGCATGTACAATAGGAACATCAGCGTGGTGCTTTATGAGATTTTTCTTCACAGGAATGGAATCCATGCTACTTGACCCAATATTTGGGTTTAGCGGAGTACTTATGATGCTTCTTGTTCACGCCAGGTCGCAACTACGAAATGAACCGATAATATTCAACCAGCCTTCAATAACTTACAACAACCTACCAATTATCATCACATTTTTCCAAATTCTATTTTGGATAACTGGGTTTCGGTTCCTTGCGAGAGATCTTCCATTTACTATTATCGGCCTTTTGTTTTCGTGGGGTTATTCACGATACCATATGAAAAATGAAGTATGATAGATATGAATTTAATTTTCTATTTTTTTGCAAGACTTGATTTCAGTTTTTCTGCTATCAGGATGGAAGTTACGGAAATCAAGCCGAAGATCTTTCATTTGTTGATATGTTTCCTGAGGTCAGACTAAAATACACTCCATTTTACATAAATCCCAAAACTAATTTTCGTTACATATTCATTTGCAGCCGTTTCACATCGTGGTGTACCCTCTGTCGACAGCCTTCTACAACTTGTTTGCATTAACGGGTATTGTCCCCGCTCTGGAAGCAGGACAGGATAAAAAGAAACATCATCACCTCAGGTACAGTCTATGTCTTTGTATCAGTTTCATATCCATCATAATGAGCGAATAGCTGTACTAAAATTAAATAAATGACATTTAATATTGACCATTAAGTTGACTTATCTTCTTCGTATCTTCTCGAACTGGTCTTATGCTGCGCTAGATATCGCGATCCTGTTTCTGACATGACTGTCCACTCACCCGCCCCGCCCGCGGTGGATCCGGTGGTGGAGCGACGAAGAGCGAAAGCTATGAAAGTGAGAGATAGACATAAAGATTAATATTATTTTCTTTGAACTGGAGGCGACGGGAGGTTTTGTTGGGAGGAAATGTCTTGATTTGATTATTCCCTTCTTGTTGTATCATGGCAGTTGCTCGACGCCAAGATGATGGAGCTGAGCAAGGTTCCCGAGGGCTGGGAGGACGGGGTAAGCCTCCATTGTTAATATTGGGCTGTCTCCCTCCACACTTCCTCGCTCTATCTACCCGTCCCATCCAAACAACTGCTGTGTCCTGTGACCGATTCCATTCGTCGTCCTATGCCTTGTGACATCAGGAAGACGTGGACGACGAGGGAGTGGCAGGACTAGACATGACCGCGAGCAAAGATGTCGTACGCGTTTAATATTTCTCATCCATA